>OY821519.1:78959679-79114679 GCA_963682025.1 Cordilura impudica | reverse complement strand
ATTTTATTATACATTATTTTATATTATTTTATAATTTTTTACATTATTTTATATTATTTTATTTTATTTCATTTTAACGTATAACGGTTAGTTTATTGAATTTTGTATTCAAATGTTGCCCTGACGATTCCAGAGGGTTTGAATTAAATGCCGATTACGTCCCAGTTATCGTTAGCCAAATTGCTCCAAATTTGCAGCATAAAAGTTTTAGATGTAGTGTCAATCTATGCATTTCGCCCTGCGCTGCTTACAATTGAAATAAATTTTTCTAAAAAGTATTAATTTAGAGCTGTACCAATATGCACACAATTAGAAAACAGACGTACGTGGAATCAATAGTTTCACCCTATTTCGGGTCCCAGAAATGGAACTGCATCATTAGTTTTTCGAGCTATTACGATGCTTTCATACAAAATTTTATATTTAACTTTTTCACAAACTCATTTTTCGACAGTCTCTCTTTTATACGGTTTTGGGTTTTCCAGGCTAAAAGTTTTGGGAACAAGCCAAGCCCAAACTTCACGACGTTTGGGCAAAAATATATCCAGAACTCGTAATTTTGTTTTAGTTTGTTCGCCTATATATCTTCAGTAGTCAGATTATCAAACTTCTTCATAGATTATGTATGTATTATGATATCTTGCTCTTTTTTTTTGCAATTCAATTCAATTTATATTTAAATAACACGAGGCAAATATTTACATTTAACGAAATATAGTATCCTGAAGAGTTCAAGTAAGAAATAGACCTTTTCTACTTAGAAATATTAACAATTGATACAATTAGTAATACCGTATAGTTAATATTTATATACTACTTGGCAAAAAGTAACAAAAATCTATAAAAAAGCAACGATTTTGTGTTTATTATTCAAAATTTAAAAAAAATTTTGATAATATTGCGATATTTTCCACATTTTGGCCCAAAAAGCCTACAAAACGTGAATTTCTTGGTTTGGTATGCTCCCAAAACTTTTTATCTAAAAAAACCGTCAATTTTCACTTAATAAAGTTTAACGAAAACTCCAAATAAAACGAAAACTCAAAAATGAGTTAGCGCCGTAAAAATCACCAAGTGCTCATGGAAATCCCATGACCCCATATAGAGTAAAACCGTTGATTCCGTACATTTCAGCAGTAAAATGAAATCAGATGTGCGAAGAAGTACTGTTATAATTCTTTTTTTTTTTTTGCTACAATGGACACACATTATTGCTTAACATTACGAAGTACGTAGTATAATCAACAACACAAATTTACATTCAAAAGTTGCCCGTTTATTGCACTCAAGTGATTACAGTGGGATCGAATGGGTTAAGAATGACACCGTAAATACTCGTGTGTAGTAAGTATGTGAATTACAATATAAAGTGATTGAACTTCAAGTAGTTACGAGATATAAACAAGTCATTGTGAGTTACACTCAAAAATATTAATGACATTGAATGATAACTGTTAAGTATATTAATTTCAACACAGAAACGTATATAAATTTGTAATTGAAAATTAAGTCAATAATTACAAATTAATTCTTTGAAATGTCTGCATGATTGGTCTGCAAAAGTGCAAAAGTTAAGTATTGATTCATTATCTTTTGGACCCTTTGGCGCCAAGCACTTATAAAGAATGTTTTTAGAGGTATACAACTTTAAAATTAAAGTAAACGAATAGAAATTATAACAATGGCTATGGTATTCGCTATATGTCAATAGTGTTTGACTTCAGACACATAGGCGCGATGGCTGCTATGAATAAATATAAAAGTCCAACTTTTGATTACTTTTCCACCACAACCCAAATTTCCTCATTTGGATTTAAAAAATTACAATGTTCCAAAATTGAGATATGTTGTCATTTTTCGAAATTATACCAACGAAAAAAATGGATTAGGAACCACAGTACACTTTGTTAGATAGCGTAATTTTCCATAGCTGACAAGCACTTTTACATAGCATTCTAATTTTTTTTTTTTGCACTACATTTTTGAAATGCAATGTTATCTGACTATTTAAATAAAATTATTATTATGTATTCACATTTGTTCTAAATTCAAAACATATTTAAACGATATTTAAGCCAAACAGTTCGATATCAATCTCGTTTTTTAAACGAATCAAAAGAAAAAACAAATTTTGTTATCAGCTGCATATAGTCCTAGAAAATGTCAATTTAATAATTATCACATGAAGTGCCTACTAATGATGGATTATTTGCGTCATATATCATCGAATAATTAACAACAAAAATTCAAAAATTCATTACTACAAATACAACAATAATAAAACTACATACAATAGCAAAAATGTTATCAATTTAAAATTTTAATGTAATTTAAATGTATTTCTGATATCTTTTCCTTCCACATTTTTTTATCAATTTCCACCGGTAAATGATAGATGTGTGCACAGGTATCGATTGATAAGATCTCGATCATTCACTTACTAACACACTGATGATAGCAACACTTTTATGACACTAAACAGTTATTGGTAGTAATTTTCAGTTTTTGATTTTTTTTAAATAAATAAATATTATCTACAGATAAATAAATATTATGTACAGATACAGGTAAAGACTACAGTTCCGTTACATCTTCCGTTCTGGACCGCGATTTTTACGCTAAAGAACGGACAGACGATCTAGCAAGTATAGGGTCTGATCTTGATGCTTCTTCTACGGTATCAATCGCAACTCCACTGGGAACCATAAAGGGAGGAACATACGTGCATTTTATACGAGCAGCGGAAAATAGATGGAGGAATATAGACACATATAGATGTGGCCTGACTAAAACTTAAATCTCTCTCCCGTAGTAATAGATGGTATTAAGGATTACGGACGTGTTGACGGTCATTGGCTGATCGGTAAATACGCAGGAAGACTCGGTCCCAGAGGAGACAGTATATCACCTCTTCTGCGACTGAGATTCTGTGGGTATTAGTATTAGGCTATAATTTTTTTGAAATATTTTTATTAGATGTGGCACCTCCCACACAAACTGAAACTTTAATATAACATATATTGAGTACTATGACAGAGAGAGCATTGCAAATTTGTGTGAGGTCACCTTTTCTTAATATGAGTAGCTATGCTGAAAATGGGCGGGATCGGATAATTGGGCGTAGCACCTCGAGTACTATGACTGGGGCAACTTTGCAAATTTGTCAGAGGACAACTATTATTAATGTGAGTAGTCGGACACTTTGTACAAGTCAATCAGATATTAATGTGATTAAAAATCGCGAAAACAAAAATCTTCCAAATCAAAAATCGGCAAAATCAAAAACCGCCAAAATCAAAAATCGCTAAAATAAAAAATTGTCAAATGATATTCTAAATAAAAGGCCAATTGTTAAGTGTTGCGGGTTTAATTTGGAAAATCCATATTATTCTCATGGACAGCTATATGTAGCTTGCTCCGGAGTGGGAATGCCGAAAAAAATTGTAATATTTGCACCGACTGAAAAAACAAAAAATATTGCATTCAAATAATGATTTTTCTAGCGACTGGATTCCAATAAGAAAAAATGTTTCATCATAAAATTGAATCTTCTTAATTTAATCAATAATGCACACTCATACTAAGTTGAGATGTAATGCTGTGCCCAAATTAAAAGTAGACTTTTAATTTAAATTTAACTTAGCGGTTTGTCGATTTGAGCAAATAATTTTAGGGAATTTTTTGAGATCTATGCCAAATTTCATATCAATATTTTCATCAGTTCAATATTTACGCTCGTTTTTGTAAACGACTAAAAGTGGATTTGGCGATTTAAACAATGTCCGATTTTATTGAACAAAGAAGTTTCATTAAATTTTGTTTGTTGAATCAAAACTCTGCTGCAGAAAATATTAAGGATGTTACCAGACCAGTTCCAGAAAGGCCGAACGAGAAATAAACATCCACAGATGAACAACACGTCAATTAAATCAAATAATTGGTTCTGAAAAATCGTCGATTAGTAATTAGTAATTGCTGATACTGTCAATACTTCAAATAAATCAGTCAACACCATATAAAAACAAGTAAGAAAATTATAGTCGGTCTAGACCGACTATACGATACCCTATACCATGCGTTTAGAGACCCTACCTCTTAGGCCAAACTAACTAGACATAGAAAATAAGATAAACCAAATTTGAGTGGGATTTTTATTAATTTTTTTGGCTGCAGATATGAAAAAGTTCATATCGGATGCTATATCTATATGGGCACTAGGCCTAAAATTGGACCGATCCTGATCATGCTTGGTAAAGTCTCTTGTATTTTGCAAAAATATATACAAACAAAATTTGAAAAGAATCAGTGCAATATTTTTGTTTTTTGATAGATTTAAGTGCAGATAGGGAAGCAGCTCTACATGGGGCCTATGAGTAAGGGTTGGCCCATAGGGATAATTTTTGGACTACTCATTAATGGATGTAATAAATGCATACAAACCCAATTTGAGTAGGATCTATATGATAATTTGGATCTTATGGCAATTTATGTCGATTTCATAGGGGTCATTTGTATGGGGGCTAGGTCTGAAAATCGACCGATTTTCACCAATTTCCATAGCGTTCATCCTACGGCCGATAAAAGCTTATATACCAAATTCCATCAAAATATACTCATATTTGCGACCTGCAGTTTGATTACGAGGTTTACATGGACACACAGACGGACGGACGGACGGACGGACACACGGGTATAATGACTTTGTGCTGCTGTTTGTAACAACCAAAAATATGTGACCTACTCCCATCTTTAATTATATCGATCGAACCAGAATCACTATCTGATTCGATTTAACGATGTCCGTCCGTCCGTCTGTGTGTCCATGTAAAGCTTTTAATCAAACTGCAGGTCGCAAATATGAATATATTTCGATGAAATTTGATATATAAGCTTTTATCGGCCATACGATGAACGCTATTGAAATTGGCGATAATCGGTCCATGTTCAGACCTAGCCCCATTACAAATGACACCTATGAATTCAACATAAATTACCATAAGATCCAAATTATCATATAAATATGAGTCAAATTGGGTTTGTATGTATTTATTACATCCATTAATCAGTAGTCCAAAAATGATCCCTATTGGACAACTCTTAGTCATAGGCCCCATATAGAGCTGCTTCCCGATCTTCACTTAAATCTATCAAAAACAAAAATATTGCACTGATTCTTCTCATATTTTGTTTGTATATATTTTTGCAAAATACAAGAGACTTTACCAAACATGGTCAGGATCGGTCCATTTTGGGGCCTAGTCCCCATATAGATTTAGCATCCGATATGAACTTCTTCATATCTGCACCCAAAAAAAATTAATAAAAATCCCACTCAAATTTGGTTTATGTTTATTTTCTATATCCAGTTAGTTGGGACTGAGAGATAGGGCCTCTAAACGCATGGTATAAGGTATCGTATAGTTGGTCTAGACCGACTATAATTTTCTTACTTGTTTTTTATTTCTCATTTTTCAATTTTCATTTTTTATTTTTCATTTTTAATATTTCATTTTTCATTTTTTATTTTTCATTTTTATTTTTAATTTTTAATTTTTAATTTTAATTTTTTTTTTTAATTGTTAAGTTTTATTTTTCATTTTTTATTTTTATTTTTTTATATTTCATTTTTTATTTCTCATTTTTCAATTTTCATTTTTTATTTTTCATTTTTTATTTTTCATTTTTAATTTTTAATTTTTCATTTTTTATTTATTTACATTTTTAATTTTTCATTTTTTACTCTTTATCTTTCGTTTTTCAATTTCCTTTTTTCATTTTTTATTTTTCATTTTTAATTTTTCATTTTCTATTTTTCAGTTTTTATTTTTCATTTTTTATATTTTATTTTTAATTTTTATTTTTTATTTTTTCATTTCTAATTTTTAATTTTTCATTTTTCATTTTTAACTTTTCGTGTTTCGTTTTACATTTTTCATTTTTTATTTCTAATTTTTCAATTTTCATTTTTTATTTTTCATTTTTAATTTTTTATTTTTCTTTTTTTATTTTTTATTTTTCATTATTCAATTTTAGAATTTTTTCACCAATACAATCATAAGTCACACCGATTTTGTCTTACGTCTTACATGTTACGCTGTTTTTGTGATTGCATTGTGAAATAGAAATTTACCTCCCTGCGCGTATAGATGTTTACACATCAAAATTTTATTGGCAAATGCGTCAAATCTCGTTTGTATCTCTGGAACAATGCTTTCTAACTACCAGAATGAAATGAAATGCATATTTACGGGTGTTGAAACTTGAATCTAGGCCTACAATACGGAAACAACTCACAAATTAAGCGATTCTGGTGCAAAAAGTGAAGCACGACCAATTTTTGGTTAGCTTTCCATGCTCTTTCATTATCCATGCTCCCCCTCTCAAGCAAGGTTGGTTTTACATAGTTAATGCACTATCCACGGACATGGTGTAGAAATATTTACACAATATTGCATAGGTGGTCAAGAAATTGCAACTGACCACAAAGATACTAAACAAAAAGTGAGTAAATACACGGACTTGACAGTATAGGTTTGATTCTACTACCAAATGGTAGTAAAATCATATACTCGGTTCGGTGAGTTTGGTAACCAATTTTTTTATGGGTGTCATAAGTTTTTGTGCAATAGCTAATTCAGTCTTGGTGATGTCGCTTAACTATATTTGGCAATAATGTAGCCAAAAATCAGTTTTACAATTTAAGTGAAAAAATCATTTTATCCTGCACCTTTTTTTAAAAAATATAGGGAAAAAGGCTTCTCTGTTCTCTGTCTTTTTCTATTTATTTCATACTAGCAGATTCCAGCGCTCGAAATTCGAATGCATTTTCTAGGCAGCTTTATTTTTCAACTTAGCCAATTCACAAGCCAACACTTTTATGGTTTATTATTATTGTGAATGAAGATAATAAACTCATTAAAAAATTTAATAAAACACGCATAGCAGATGGGTAATTCCATTTAAAATCAACGGAAAATAACGCCATTTTCGACCTTACCCTCTTTGAATTGTACAAAAATTTGCATGAATGTTCTACAGTACTAAACTAATATAAATTATAGCTTTGTGGGTCCCGAAATATGACGCTTCCAAAAGTAGAAAATTCATTAAAAACGCACATAAGTGGTCTGCCATTATGGCTTATATCTTCAAAAGTTTTAAATGTAGAAGGTCTAAATTGGTCTCATTTAATAGGTATTGAAAATAGCTTCAAAACTAATATAAGCGATTTTTTTCGAAAGGTCAAAAGTCACTATCACACAATTTAAAGTTTGGGAAGCTATATCTCAAAAAATGAAATTTTAAAAATTCTAAAAAAATATATATGTTGATCCTGATAGTCTCCTCTGCTTTTTGTGCCAAAAAATTTGAGTGAGCTCTTATTAATTCCTGAAATATTGATAAAAATATGAAATCATTTAAAAAATTGTATACTATTTTTTTATTATTTTTTTTTTAGTAAATTTTTTTTAGCAAAAATTGTAAAAAAAAAAACACTTAATACGCTCTTATATTTTATATTTTCTAAGGCTTAAAACTTAAAGGAAGATGCTGATAGTCTTGTTTGCATTTCGCGTTACATTTTTGGGCGAGCTGTTATTGTTTAGTTAGCATAAAATTTTATATAAAATTTAATTATATATTGTTTTAATTTTTGTTTAATGTTTACTTTTGCTATATATTAAATTTCGGTAATGTGGAAGCTTTCTCCTTTTACCTGAAGTTATTTTATTGTTATGAACTTTTGCTTATTATAGAGTAAAATATTTACAAAAATTCAAATTTAAATATAAAACCTACTGCTCGTAGGAAAACAGTTGTTTAATGTTTTTCTCATAAAGTTTTCTATTAAATCGAAAGCAGCAGTTTGGAAAAAATTGTGTTTTTTTTGTGTTTACCATGACAACGTTTATATTGAAGTGCTGTAATCCTTTTAGTAAATCCAGACATTCTAAGTGTGTAAAGAGACTAACAAGAGTCTAGGAGTGGATGATAGATTTTATAGATGTTCCCAACATTTCAACGTCCCACTGTGGCTCAAATTTTGATTTCATTGGCCAAAAGTCAAATTTTTTTTTGTCATCGATTTTTAAAATTTTTACTCCTTTTTGTAGCTTATATATCCAGATTAAGGTAGCCAAAAAATTAGGTTAAACTATTGATAATTGTGGGCGTGGCATGCTGTCAAACTCAACTGTTTTTTTTTAATTCAGCAAAAGGTGTTTTTTTTTGTTTTTTATCAAAAATAAATGGTTACTACTCGCAAGCTATCATCGATATTGGCCTGCGGTCTTTTTTATAATGTTAGTAGGATTATAGTCTTTAGTTTTTGTAAGTAGTCACAGTTCTAACGTTTGATATTAGGGGCGTTATGAAATATTTATGAAACCACTATATTTTTCTCAAATTTAAACTTTAGTGGAATAGAACTTCTAAAGGAAGTAAGGGAACAAGAAACGTATACCACCCGGAGAAAGGCGAATGTATCCTGTTTAACCCTATATATACTTTTGCACCCCCCACGAGCCCCCGGTAGAACACTTTTTTCATTTTAATGAAATTACTCTAAAAAAAATTACTCTAAAAAAAATTTTGTTTTTTTACTTTAGACTACGTAAAAGTAAAATAATTAAATAAAATACCTGCGAAAGGGTTTATTGGCTTTGTTTTGATCAGCAAAAAAATAAGTCATAAGTACAGTACAGTAAACAAATGATCTCTTTCTTAATTTACCTGTTGTCAAATTTAAGGGTCAACCAAAGTCATAAACAATTTTATAAGTTTGTCAATAATCGCGGCACTAAACCACTAAAGATAAAAAACCACCCCATATTGGCGAGAAACTAATTAGTTTTACCTGATATTGAAGTCTGGATAACAAGTGCAGTTTTGTTCAATTTAAGTACTACCTGCTATGAAATTAAAGATCAATGTGTGAATAACATGTACCTAAAAATGTATAAAATGACGGATTCTATAAGGGATTACTCAATAATAAGTTAATACTTCAAGTGTACGGACGTATATTCGCAAGTGATAAAAAGTGATAAAAAAGTGATAACAGACGCAAATAAAAATATTGAGAAAAATATGGAGAACTTTAGTTATAAAGAACTGGCCGAAGAGTATTTTCGAAACAAAAACCAGGAAGATGTTCTTAGTTACGTTAAAATAAAATTAAACTTAAATTCGTCTAGTACCGAAATACAAGAGCAATTATCTAATTTCGTCAAAGTACTAAAAAAACGATTGAAAGAAGTTAACTACTGTAAACAAAAGTTTTATAATAAAAGTGCAAACTGGTTAGAAGGCCAACTTAATGTTGGTGGAGAAACAGCAAAGCTAGATAAGGCTGGAAGACCACGCAAATCATTGGACAACTGCAGCGATAGATCTAAGAGGCGGAAACTTAAAAATTTTAACGAGGAAATTGGTTCTACAAATATAAAAGAATCTTTTCTACATCAATTACGAGCACAAAACCAATTAACAAAAGTGGATATCATTGAAAAAACTTGTAATGCTAGTCCAGTGAGAACAAAGCGAATTCTTAAAAGTATACCAACTCCGAGCGATGCAAAACAGTTCACAAATGAGGAGGCATTAGCATTATTTCTGGATTTGAAATTAACAAAACACCAATATATTCAGCTCAGATTGCGTGCGATTGAAAAAGGCTCAAATATGTATCCAGCATATCATCACATAACAGCTGCTAAAATAGACTGTTTGCCATCAAAGGACACTATTACAATCACACCAATTTCGGCAGAAGTACACCTACAATCTTTACTTGATCACACAGCCAAACGCTTGCTACAATCAATAACAGGAACTGAGTTAAAGAAATATGGAAACACAAAGTTAATTCTATTTTGTAAATGGGGATGTGATGGTTCTTCGGGACAAAAACCATACAAACAAGTTGTATGTGAAAATATTTCGGACTCAGATATGTTCATGGTATCATTTGTACCATTGCGATTGAAAAAGATTTTGGAAGATTCGGAGCCTTCGAGTAGTACAACGCAAACAATGGATATTTGGAAAAATGAGACACCATCTTCTACGAAATACTGCAGGCCAATCAAATTTGAATTCAAAAGAGAAAGTCATGATGCCATTAACAAAGAAGTTAGTGATATCAAGGCCCAAATAGCAACACTACAGCCATTACAATTACAGTTAGATGGGCAGCAAATTGAAGTAAGCTACCAATTAGTGCTGACAATGATAGATGGAAAAGTAGGTCAGGCTTTGACTAACACGAAGGCTGCATCCAGCTGCATTATATGCCAAGCAACATCAAGCCAATTAAACCAAGTCCCGACAAAATCATTCGATAATACCGATGCCTTCGAATTTGGATTATCACCACTACATGCAAGAATACGACTTATGGAACACATACTAAAAATCAGTTATGATTTGGATTTCGGGCCTTCAGGATCAATAAGAAACAACGAAACCAACAAAGAGTTAAGAAGTTCAAAAAAGAAACATGTTCAAGATGAATATCGCAAATTTGGATTGATTATAGATCAGCCAAAACAAGGGTCAGGCAATACAAATGATGGCAATACCGCAAGAAGATTCTTTTCAGATCCAGAAACAGCATCTGAAATAACAGGAGTGGATTTAAACCTTATTTTCAGATTTAAAATAATCCTAGAAGTACTTGCGTGCAATGAAGAAATTGACTCTAGAAAATTTGGAGATTATGCTAAGGAAACTGCAAAAATATATACAACCAACTACCCATGGAGAAATATGTCTGCAACAGTCCACAAAATCCTTTATCATGGAGAAGATGTCATTAAATATCATTTGGTGCCACTTGGAGATCTATCAGAGGAGGCTCAGGAAAAAAGGAACAAGGATTACAGATTTTATAGACAGCACAATACTAGAAAAATGTCACGAAATTCCACAAATGAAGATCTATTTAATATATTATTGGCAACGTCAGATCCGTTCATCTCCAGTATTCGAAATCAATGGAAAGTGGAACATCGGGATTTAGATGAAGAAGCCAAAAAACTACTAAAGAACAGAAATAGCACAGAACAAAATATGGAATATTTGCAATCAATATTTGAGTCTAATGAATAATAATTATAATTGCCTTTCATTGTTATTTAAGTACGAAAAACATAGTATTAGTAAAAAATAATAATAAACAGAACCTACCATTGTTACAAATGCTATTTAAATCTATTGCAGTTTTTATTCTTAAAAGGTTTCCCACATATGAATGCAATGTTTTAATAGATAAGAAAGATTCAAAAAATAAGAACCCATATTTTCATATCAAAATTAAAAAAAAAATTAGAATCATTGCGCTAATGTTTAGCAGATTTATTTAGCTAGTGTAACAAATTAGGCAGCAAACACTAATAAATTTTTCTGTAGTAATAATAATATTCCTTGAGTGTCAGCAAATTGCAAATTTGATAGCAAACATTTTTAATTTTTTAGTAATACTAGTTAAATTTCTAGTGAATTTTACTATTTTGTTGCGTGTAAAAATTTTTTTGAGTGTAAAAATTTTTTTGAGTGTAAGCATTAAAAAAATTTCATTATTACAAAAAATGTTTATAATAATTATTTAACTCCAAATATGACACTTTCTAATAAATAAAAATAAATAAAAAAAAACATATATCACGCTAAAAGTTAAAAAAAATCAAAAGTTAAACTTTGACCTAGAATTCCTTAAAAAGTACTCAATCAATTTAAATGAAATTCACACTGAGTCAAGATCAACTATCTATCTATCTATTAAAAAAAACAGTACTAAAATATTTTGATCGGTTCAAAAGTTACAGAATTTTGGCCAATGAAAAATGATTTTCAGCCACTGTGCGTCCCACAAAGTTTGTTGTACGTGTAGACTTCGCCTGTCAAAATTGAAAAACCATAGTGGTGCTTGTACCATCCAAGAAATTTCGGACCGTTTACATTACAAGAGCGTTCGCAATCTGATGAAGAATCATCCGGTACAGAAGAGGTTGTGTTAGACAAATTAAACGAAGCCCTACCGTATTCGGAACACTCACCTTTCAAAAAGAAAAAAAGTTACAGAATCCAAAAATTTGAAAGGTTATGTGCTTCTATTAAAGAAAACCTTTTCCCAGATTTAAGAACTGCTCCTACAGTTTCTCATGTATGTCCAGAATCGGAAATAGTTCAGCAATTAGAGGAAAAATTCAATCTACTCAAAAGAATAACGAAAAAATACAATTCCTAACCCTTTTACCAAAAAGTTGGACATTGCAGAAAATGATACAGCAGTTTGAAATTTCCGACTTTGTGGGTCGGAAGAAATGTTTTATCATCGAAAGTTGTGTTAAAATTTTTTGTGAACATGAATAAAAAAAATTTTGCTAATTTATATCATCATTAATATGATTTTGGGTTTCCAGTCGAATGGCATTTTTTTGCCACAAGCCATGGAAAAGATCCCAGCGATGGTCTTGGTGGAACCGTAAAGAGAAAAGCTTGCCGAGCCAGTTTGCAGCGTCCAATACAGGACCAAATTAACAACCCCGCTTCAATTGTATGAGTGGTGCCGTGAACATGTTTTTAATTGTAATTTTGTATGTTTAACAGAAAAAGAAGAAGAGTTTCTTAAAAACAGGTTTATAGGCTTGAGAACTATACCAGGAAAACAAAAATTCCACTAATTTGTTCCTGAAGGAAAATCAAAACTTAGAGTAAAACTGTACTCCGAAGACCGAGAATTTTTAATTAAAACAAGTAAGAAAACTATAGTCGGTCTAGACCGACTATACGATACCCTATGCCATGGTTTAGGTCCAACTAATTAGATATAGAAAATAAGCATAAACCAAATTTGAGTGGCATTGTTATTAATTTTTTTTTGGCTACAGATATGAAAAAGTTCACATCGGGTGCCATATATATATGAGGACCAGGGCGAAAAATGGACCGACCCTGATCATATTTGGCAAAGTCACTTATATTTTGAAAAAATATATACAAACCAAATTTGAGAAAAATCTGTGCAATATTTTTGTTTCTTAATAAATATTAGTAAAGATCGGGAATCAGCTCTATATGGGGCCTATGAATAAGAATTGTCCTATAGGGATTATTTTTGGACTACTGATTAATGGATATAATGAACACATAAAAACACAATTTGACTGAGATCTACATGATAATTTGGATCTTATGGTAATTTATGTCGATTTCATAGGAGTCATTTGTATGGGGACTAGGTCTGAACATGGACCGAATTTCACCAATTTCAACAGCGTTCATTCTATGGCCGATATAAGCTTATATACTAAATTTCATCAAAATATATTCATATTTGCGACCTTCAGTTTGATTACAAAGTTTACATGGACACACAGACGGACGGACGGACGGACGAACGGGCATCGAATCAGTTAGTGCTTCTGATTCGATCGGTATAATAAAAGATGGGTCTAGGTCAAATATTTTTGATAGTTACAAACAGCAGCACAAAGTCATTATACCCAAACCACATAGTGGTATAGGGTGTAAAAACTTAAATTTTATACACAATGTGTGTCCATGTAAACCTTGTACTCAAACTACAGGTCGCAAATATGAATATGTTTTAATGAAATTTGGTACATGAGCTTTTATCGGCCATAGGATGAACGCTACTGAAATTCGTGAAATTCGTTTAGAAACATGTTTAGACCTAGTCCCCATACAAATGACTCCTATGAAATCCACTTAAATTGCCATAAGATCTAAATTATCATATAGATCTCGGTTAAATTGGGTTTGTGTGTATTTATTCAATCTATTTACCATTTGTCAAAAAATAAACCCCATATGGCCATTCTTTGTCATAGCCCTCGTATAAAACTGCTTCCCGATTTTCACTTAAATCTATCAAAAACAAAAACATTTCATAGATTTTTCTCAAATTTGGTTTGTGTATATTTTTTCAAAAAATATAAGTGACTTTACCAAATATGGTCAGGATCGTTCCATTTTTCGACGTAGTCCCCATATAACTTTTTCATATCCCGATTTGAACTTTTTCATATCTGCAGCCAAAAAAATTAATAACAATGCCACTCAAACTTAGTTTATGCTTATTTTCTATATCCAATTAGTTGGAGCGGAGAGATAGGGTCTCTTAACCAAGGTTAGGGTATCGTATAGTCGATCTAGACCGACTATAATTTTCTCACTTGTTATTTTTAAACTTATTGACCATTAGCCGGAATACCAACAAAAACTATACATATAAAATTTTTTCAAACAATTTCACACTTTTATGAAAATCTCAGGAACTAATAAGAGCTCACTCAAAATTTTTGGCACAAAATGCAGAGAAAAGTATCAGGATTAACATATATTATTTTTAAGAATTTTAAAAGTTTAATTTTTTGAGATATATGTAGCTTCCCACTTTAAATCATGTGACAGTGACCTTTGACCTTTCAGAAAAAAATTTAACTAAATGCAGTTAAATAAGACAAACGTTCTCGGATTTATCCCAAATTTTATAAACGGAAGATATACATATTTGGTTATATTTGCAAAATATTTAAATTTTTTGAATAAATTGTCCTTTATTAGCTTGGGGCCATATGTGACCCCATTCCAAAAGGGTTAATGGGGTCATATTATTTTGTTCCGAAGCCTTAGGCTATTAAGATAAAATATAGTATTTAAAAATAAAGAACTGATTAATTTTTGATATAAGAAATTTAGTACCGAATATTTCACAAAAATCCCATTTTTCTCGAAATCCGCAAAAATAAAATCATTGTCAAAAAAATTGTGGCATAGGGATTTACATAGAAATTCACTCAGTTAATCTCTAACATATATTTAACAAAACCTTAAAGTGCCAGATCCAATTTTATACCCTATACCACTATGTGGTTTGGGAATATGACTTTGTGCTGCTGTTTTAACTACCAAAAATATTTGACCTAGACCCATCTTCGATTATACCGATGGAATCAGAATCACTATCTGATTCGATTTTACGATGTCCGTCCGTCCGTCCGTCCGTCTGTGTGTCCATGTAAAGCTTGTAATCCAACAGCAGGTCGCAAATATGAATATATTTTGATGAAATTTGTTATATAAGCTTTTGTCGGCCATAGGATGACCGCTATTGAAATTGGTGTGAATCGGTCCATGCTCAAACCTAGCCCCCATACAAATGACCCCTATGAAATCAGCATATATTGCCATAAGATCCAAATTATCATATAAATCTTAGTCAAATTGGGTTTGTATGTGTTTATTACATCCAATAATCAGTAGTCTAAAAATGATCCCTATGGAACAACTCTTAGTCATAGACCCCATATAGAGCTGCTTCCCGATCTTCACTTAAATCTATCAAAAAACAAAAATATTGCACTGATTCTTCTCAAATTTTGTTTGTATATATTTTTGCAAAATACAAGAGACTTTACCAAACATGGTCAGGATCGGTTCATTTTTGGGCATAGTCCCCATATAGATATATCATCCGATATGAACTTTTTCATATCTGCAGCCAAAATAATTAATAAAAATCCCACTAAAATTTGATTTATGCTTATTTTCTATATCCAGTTAGTTGGGCCTGAGAGATAGGGTCTCTAAACGTATGGTATAGGGTATCGCATAGTCGGTCTAGACCGAATATAATTTTCTTACTTGTTTTATTTTAATTTTGTTTAAGAAAATTTTTTTAAACTTGAAAAAGGAGTTTTCAAAATGTTATAAAAAAATTTCCCATTTTCGGTTTCAATGCGCAATAGGTTAACAAGGTGGTAATAAAATAATACTTCATATCTGAGTACCTATTTCATGACCTAGTTTTTTTTTTTTTGGCACAAAAGTGGTCTGGGGCATTTACTATTTATTTTGCGAGTTTTAATTCGATTTTGAAGTTTTATAGGTTTTTAAAAAGATAATATAATACTTATCTATTCATAAAACAACTTGTCGGAAAATTTAAACTATAGAACGAAATTTTCGTAAAATCTTGAAAAAGTCATATTTTCCCATATAAACACACTTGAAATTTTCAATCGATTTCCGGCGCGACTTTTCTTTATCCGATTGTCCCCAAAATTCACATTTATTTGTTTTATATAGAAAGGAAACAAACTGGACCCCGTCCCTCCCCAAAATCGCATTTTTAAGGACCACTCTAATGGACACACAGACGGACGGACATCGCTAAATCGACGCAGAAAGTGATTCTGAAGACGAGTCTAGGTCAAATATTTTAGTTACAAACATCAGCACAAACTCATTATTCCGTAACCATAAAATGGCATAGGGTATAAAATTATTGCATTTATGAATTAATAAACAAAATAAAAATAAAATTAAATTTTCTTTTCAAAAATCACTAATGATGTAATTAATCCTTCCTTCATTAAAATGTTGCATACCAAGCCGTATGAATAACAATTTTAATACAAATTGTAAGTGGTTCTCTTTAAATTTAGATAGTTTTCAATTGGAAATTAAGAAAATTCAGTTCAGTCTTTAAAGTCTTCAACATTTTTAACACCCCTCTGCTAAATATTTTGACCATTTTAATGCAGCCCCTTGCATAACGTTTGGCAAGGTTGTTGTATTCGAAACGAAATAAAAATTCTGAAAAATGTAACACACGATAGATTCGTTTATCAACTTATTTGCTTTTGGTAGCAAATATTGAGTTTTAATAAAAATCATGAAATAGACGGCAAAACAATTGAAATATTTTATTACCTTTAAATGTCGCAATAAAAATGGTTTACTTCATTTTAATTATAACAAGTGGATGGTCTATATATAACTACATTGATTATAAAACTAATAGTCGCGTTGCGAAACAAAATAATTAACATGGTACTTAATATTGTAAAAGGAAAAACTTACTATCACTACTACCCAAAACCATTGAGAGTACCAAGGAGTACAAAGTCAACACACACTCCGATAGAGCGAGAAGAAAATACAAAATAGTTTGGATACTTTCCGTTTGGATACATTTCAAAAATATAAGCTACATATGAACAAAAAATACTTATATTTTACATAGAGCTTCACCAGAAGGGCGTATTGACCAATTTTGAAAATTCTGAAGAATTTTTGTAGTGATTTCATTTAATAAATAGTAAAGCATAAGCATTTCTCGATTGTAAAAATTAATTGGTATTTTTATATGAAGACAGGGTCCAAAATGGTCTGATCCAAAATGATTTGTAAGTGCTTCAAAAATATGTCACATTTGTAAGTCTTGAGTAGAGACGTAAGTGAATATCGGGAGGCTATTTTATATGGAGACTATGACTAAAATTAATCCTACACGTTTTGTTTGATGTTTTATGAACGTAATAAACATTTGAAAACAATATTTGGTCACAACATATATTATAATCTGAATCTTGGGGCAATTTAGGTCGATCTCGTAGGGAACATTTGTATGAGTACAACATTTGTATAGGGTATAAATTAGGCCGGGTCGATTTGTGGGGAGGCAAAAAAATCGCCCATTGCTCAGTGAAAATCGTATTCTAGGGATCAAAATAAGAAACTTTGCCGAAGGAACCATACCTCTAAAACGAATTCTGATGTCCCAGAATTTGGGTCGAACTTTTGGGTAGGGGCAAATTTTGAAAAATCCCACTTTGACCCATTTTGAGTGCTCCAATCGAGTCCAAATGTATGACCGACCCCCACTAACTTTGGAGGGCCGACCCACCCATGCCAGTGGCACACCCCCTGGAACCCCCTGTGGGCTTCCCCATATAAACATTTCAAAAAATCGCCAGTTTTGGCACTTTACATGAAAAAATCAGCGAAATCCCTACGTTTTTTTCTTTTTGGAGTTTATTTTTCTCTTTAGAAATTTATTTAGTCAGAACATATGTAAATGAAAAAATGAATTTAACTTAGTAATAGAAAAGAAATTAAAAAAAATTTATTAGAAATTAGCGTTTTTTACAACCCTTTTAAAACCAATGCATCACTGTGATGCATTTGCATGTCGTAAACTTCGTTGTTTGGGTTTTTTATTCAACCCTTTTAAAAAATGAACGTATCACTGTGACACAATTGCAGGTCGTAAAATTGCTTGTGTGGGTTTTTTAAGCCACCACAAGACACAGCAGGTAGAATTTAAATTACCATTTCATTCTTATTACCTCTTCTCGTAGACCATATATAACGCAACAGTTTTTGTGAATGCATTAAGTCGTTATGAAGAATTCAAAGTGTGAAGTGCTAATTTCAGATAAAAAAATATTTTTAAAAAATAATAAGTGAAGTGACCAATCCAAATCAAAAAGTTTACAATGAATCCACCATCCTCTACACCGCAAGATGAAGCAACAACAACTATCGAAAACCCAATGAGTCATATACCCAAGCATGATGTTACTGTTTTTGGTGTGTCTACTGATTTGACTGATCTTAATTTACCAACCCATCTGGATATCTTGAGATATTATTTTTACTTAAGTGAACGTGCTAAAACAGAACAAAAAAAGTTTTCCTATAAATCATTTACTATTCAAGTACAAGATAAGTTGATTGGAATTTGGGAAAAACTTGGTATGGAAATAATGCTGAAAAAAAGTGTATGTAATAAATTGAATAGATTGCTTGACAAATATCAAGACCAAATCAAGAGAAGAAACAAAACCCAACAATTTATAGAGTATGTAAAATCTCTGGAAACAATTTTTTACATTGGAACAAGTAAATTGCGATTTGAAGGCAGCTCCATGTGCATGCGGCTTGGTTCCCGAACGCCTCAAAGAGTTTATGCACGATCAACATAATCAGAGAAGACTAACAATGGATGCATTTGTGATGGAAATTGAAGAGCAAGGAGCAACGTGTATGTCATCAATGCCAACATACCAAGATCCCGATGATTCAACATACGCACCGCCAAAGACCATTGCATTGGTTCGTTTGCCTTCTACACTTCAACGAACTTCCGTTTCGGCATTTGTTTGAAGCTTTGGTTAAATCAACCAGCACTGGACCGAGATTGGCAACCGGAAAACTGAGCCGTCAAATCAAAACTTGTGAAACTCTTCCGGTAAGTTATTGCTATCACTCATTTATTATAATTGTCAACCATTATTAATTATTTTATTATTATATATTTTCAGGTGGTGGACGGCTTTCAGAAAATTGAGTTGCAAAATTTATCCCCCTGCTCCAGAAAAAATTGAATTTTCCACCGATTCAAAGTACTTATACGACATGGCCCATGCAATTTTTAGCGGCGTGGTTTCGGTGGATCTGGCTAACATCAAACCAGGGAAAATTGTACATTCTCGGTGGCTCACCAAGGCCGCTAGATTACGATTATATGTGACAACGGAAAATCCAGATGCAAATTTAAGAACTCTGGTTGAATTCATAATTAAATGTTATGTGCCAATGTACTTCAATATCAAGTATTACAGCTCTGTCGTGTACGGCAGTGCATTATTTTTCAAGTTCATTGGTTGGTCACGATTTCTAGAACCTCGTTTACGCAAAATTGTCAATCAAGTAATTAAATATAATTCATATTATGCGCATTCGGAAAATATCTTGTTATCAATGTTGTTTGATGATAGCAAAGAAAAGCGCGACTGTGCTATCAAGAAAATTCTACGCTATCGAACCGATGTTGACGACCCAACGCAACTTAGAGCTTATAAAAAACCAGATATAAACTTTAATTACACAAGTTACACGGAAATGATCAATATGAATGACATAAATAACGTATTTGAACCACCATTCACGCGAAGCACTCCGTACGATACATTGAAAGAATATTTAAATCAAGATGATCCACCGTTTAATGATCCAAAAATTCCATCACACATACAAGGAACGGAACGACATGTTCAATTGCTAGCTAGCGTTTCCAAACGGGTTATACCGGAAAATGTAGAGGCTGTTATGGCGACGACATTAGAGAGCCGTGCGAAATTGCCCAGACTTGAAAGTAAAAAAGACTTCAAACAATAATTTTTTTTTAGTTTCTTTTCTATAACTAACTTTAATTTTTTCATTTACATATGTTCTGACTAAATAAATTTCTTAAGATAAAAAATAGATATTATTATAAATAAATAATAAATATTATTATAAATAGGTAAATAAAAATAAAGAAAAAAACATAGGGATTTCGCTGATTTTTTCATGTAAAGTGCCAAAACTGGCGATTTTTTGAAATGTTTGTATGGGGAACCCCCAGGGGAGTTCCAGGGGGTGTGCCACTGGCATGGGTGGGTCGGGCCTCCAAAGTTAGTGGGGGTCGGTCATACATTTGGACTCGATTGGAGCACTCTAAATGGGTCAAAGTGGGATTTTTCAAAATTTGCCCCTACCCAAAAGTTCGACCCAAATTCTGGGACATCAGAATTCGTTTTAGAGGTATGGTTCCTTCGGCAGTTTCTTATTTTGATCCCCAGAATACGATTTTCACTGAGCAATGGGCGATTTTTAAATCGACCCGCCCTAGTATAAATCAACAGTTAAATCTCTTTAATTTGAGAGTGCACCGGTGCACACTTGTTTATTCGCCTTGGAAAATTCCATGAATTCGGCTACGAATTGCTTACTCATCCACCACACTATGCGGATTTAGCCCTCATTGAATATTTTCTACTTCCAAAACGGATGGAATGACTCCACCGATAGATTTAGCTCGCTGATGAAACAAATACCAAACAAATTTATTAAAATAAAAATTTTACATACATACATATTTACTTCTTTATTAAATATAACATTATATGAATATTTTAGAGTTTTTCTAAACGTATATTATTAAAAAAATCGAATGTATTGCTGCAATTTTTTGCAAGACTTACAAAAAATAACTTTGTTTTTAATATAAATGGATGTTTTAAAACTTAATATAAATACTTTTATGCGATTTATAAAATGCTCACTTTAGTATGGACCATTTTAATTGTTCGCGAGCCGATTGTAAGACCTGAAATTATAATGCAAGTTACCAAAATTAGTAATAAGTAGATAGAAGGCTTATGTAAATAAAATTATTAAATAACATATAAATACATACATATTTATATAAAGTATTAGATTGTACATTAAAATATTTATAGCATATTTGAAAAATAATATTAAAAAGATGTGCTTCAAATTAAAAATATATTTGCAAATTATGAACTTTGGATGAGTAACATTTATTTCATAAATAATAAAATGAAAAATCTCAATACATATTCAAATTAACATAAATTAAACAATTAAATAAAATTAATTAAAAATGAGTATTAAATAACATAAAATAATTATTATAAATCCTTTGATATTTGCACTACCAAAAGAGTCCATTAAAGGTGTTAGTTACCTGGGCCACTGTTTGTTCTGCAATGGGAATGTCATCATTACGTAAATCAACTCTTTTCACAACTGACGATGGATCCGCATCTAATATTATTCTACAAGAGTAAAATATTTTTTAATTTTGTATAGAACTTTAAATGGTTATAGGAGGCATATATTTGGGACCAAAGATTAACTTTTTGGCTTAAGTCTCGTTTAGGTGCACCTCTCCGATCCGTTCCAAATTTTCACCACTCGGTCCACTTCTTAATGCGATTCCAGCAAAATATTTTTTTTTTGGCGGAACCCCATATTTTCCGAGTTATAGACCTCCAAAGTTTTGACATTGATTTCGATATAACTTGAACAATTCCAATCGGACTTTAGCAATATATATATCATATGAAAGCTTATTGAAGTACCTTTAATTTGATATCAAAAAGTTCGAAATCCATTAACCCATTATGGACCAAAATAATTTTCTTTCTTTTTAGGATGCAGTTTTTTGTAAATAATTCATTTTATTTCAATAAAACGCTATTACAACAACAAAATATATGTTAATTAGTACATTCATAGGATTAACAGCTTTTATTTAAGATATTGTTTGACCTTTTAACCCTTTGTAATCCGGAGATATTAGGGGTACAACTTTGTATTTTTTATTGCACAAATAACAAAAAACCATAACACTAAAAACAACACTTTCTTACAAAATTCGATTTTACAATTCTAACTAGAAATTGAAATTTTTTTTGCTACATACATATTTTGTCCTCTTAACCCCTCCAGGACCGAAGATATTATTGACTTTTAATCAGACTATTATGAAAATTTTGTTGGAAAATTCCCTTGTGACGTACGCAGAAAAACTTTATTCAGCGAAGCCACCTGCCGTGTCCTACTGGAGAAGAAAACCCTTAAGCGCGGCCGCAGGCCGCCACGCAGAAAAACTTTTGTATGCAAAGCCAGATTTCAATACTTAACTTTAGTGTCTCCGGGAAGACATAAGACAAGATAAAGCTATCATGGCCTTATCTCACATGGTATTAAAGCATCCCCTCATTTCTTCTCCGCCCTATTATGAAAATTTTGTTGGGAAATTCCCTTGTGACGTACGCAGAAAAACTTTATTCAGCGAAGCCACCTGCCGTGTCCTACTGGAGGAGAAAACCCTTAAGCGCGGCCGCAGGCCGCCACGCAGAAAAACTTTAGTATGCGAAGCCAGATTTCAATACTTAACTTTAGTGTCTCCGGGAAGACATAAGACAAGATAAAGCCATCATGGCCTTATCTCACATGCTATTAAAGCATACCCTAATTTCTTCTCCGTCCTATTATGAAAATTTTGTTTTAAAAATCACGCGATTTTCATAACCCCCAAATCAATATTAACACTTCAAAAAAACAACAACAATTAAGAGTCAAAAAGTCATAATAGACACCAAAAAATAGCTTGTGATCCCTACTTTTATTGTAAATGTGCAAATACATACCTTATATACGTAATTTCGTCTGATAATTACAGCTTTTCACAAAAAACTCTTTACCAAAAATGCACAATCTTGAATAGGTTCACAATGGGTTAAAGGATTTCGAACTTTTTTACTTTGAAATAAAGGCAATTTAATAAGCTTTCAAATGATACATATATTTCTCAAATCCGATAAGAATTATTCAAGTTATATCGAAATCAATGTCAAAACTTTGGAGGTCCATAACTCGGAAAATATGGGTTTCCGCCAAAAAAAAATTTTTTTTTCTAAATCACCTCAAATACCCCTATTTCCAAAAAAAATATAAAAAAAATCGGGGTGGTGCACCTAAACGAGACTTGTTCCAACTTTTTTTAAAAAAAATTTAAGAAACTTTCAAAGGTATCAAGAAAGCATTAAAATTATTAATTTAAATTTAACTATTTATTGACTTTGAAAAAAGGTGAGTGTGCTGGTGAGACGTATTAGTGTACCTGGATATAAAAAAAGTGCAAATAATATGGGATACGTTTTTTTTAAATAAGTAAAATAGTTCGAATTTTATTTTTAAAAATCGAATTAAGTTATCATTAAATTATATTAAAAATCTACATTTGATCATCAATTATAATAAACTGTTTATTACGATTATATTTTTATGTTGCCCTAAAAAAATTTATACCCAAACACTTCACTCATAAATATACATACACATGTATGTGGGTCTTGTTAACGCCATTTGTTTACAATAAATTTTTACAACTTTCTTTACATGGGAAAGCAAATATCAACTTACCCTCCATCACAAATTTCATCGAATGCCAACATTATAATTTCCAAATTATCCAAAACCAAACGTTTCTCCACATTTTTCTTCAATATCAAACTAATGGAATCGAACAAACAGTTCAATACGGACAATAGGATCAACTCATTTTCGTACGCATTTCCCATAACATAGAAAAACAAATCCACATTACTCTTGTAGACACACGTCAAACCATCCAGCATGATAATTTCCGTATTGGAACGATGTGTTTTGCTGAAGAGATTCTTTTCGAAGGCCTTTTGTTCCTTCACTGTGGCCAAGATGTTCTTGTCATAGTATTTGGCCAATATGCGATTGCCATCGTTGTCCATTATACACATACCTTTGATAATATCCTAAACATAAATATGGTATTATTAATATATTAACTATTTAAACAAAAGCTTACCATCATAAAACCGTCCATGGTGCTGTGGCTGATTATTTAGTTTTTCTATTATTTTTTGACAGTTGACCACGTCTACTGCTTCTGTATTTGACAGCTGTTTGTTTCTTGTTGCCGCTGAGAATACAATGTCGTTATGTTACAAAATATTAACGGCGCTATTTGGCCGTTGAATGATGAAACACAAATATTCTATGTTTGATAAACAAGAAATAAAGGCCGATCGGTTCCAAATTTTCCCCACTTATAAAAGATTTTATTGCAATTCTAGAAAAGTATTTTTCTTTGCGGCAAACCATATTTCCCGAGTTATGGACCGCAAACACTTTGTTTTTGATATTTATATAACTTTTAATTTAGTATAGGATTTAGCATATACATTGGAAAGCTTACTTCAGTGTCTTTAATTTGATATTTTAAAATTCGAAATGTATTAACCCATTATAAGCCTATTTAAGATTTCGCATTTTTCTTGTAGTTTTTTGGAAATCTTGGCACTATCACATAACATTATTTATATAATGTGTGTACTTACAACAACTGAATAAAAGCTAGGGAGACAAGACATTTTGGTGTATATTTAAACCCTTCAGAACCGGATATATTTGGGATTTTACCAACACTTATAAGTTTTTTTGAAAAAAACATTCTTAATTTAAGTTTGGTAGCATATCAAATATCTGAAAATTGATTTTGAAAAATTAACCCATTATTTAGTTCCGGTTCACACGATGAAATAATAGAATAACATCCAATTAACATGATGATTTTTTACGCGTCGCTTTTCTTAATTCCCTTTTGAACCAAAAGACTTTTGCATGCACACGATGATGTCTTTTTGGATGTCTTTTTTAGTTTTTCTTTGCAGCCAGGGTCGATTTTTATTGTTTAATCGGTTAATCTGCTTCAGTTGTTTTTTCGCATCAAGAAAAATATGAAAATATTAAATTAAACTATTTAAAATATCTAATCAAATAAAAGAACGTATCAATATTAAAAATTTTATGTTAAAACCTATTCAGTTTAAAGAAATTACGCATGGCCATTTCAAAGTAAGGAAAATAATAAAACAAAACAAGAAAAAAGAAATAAGTGTAAGGAGTAATATGAAAAAAAACCCGAAAAACGCTTCTCTACACGTTCGCCAACAAACAAAAAGAGACGTCGAAAAGCGACGTCATAAAAAATCGTGTGTGTTGGGTGTTATTATACTATTGTAATACTATTACACAAGTTTACACCGAAAATGAACATTTGATAAAGGTACTATTACATGATGTGTTTTTTACATATGTACTGTCAAAAGTTGTAGACATCGTGTGATACATATGAAACATTGTTTATGTACAATACATGAGAAAAGTCACATGTACATTTTTCAATTAGAACAGAGTAAATTTTAAAGATTAATATTGAAAGAAAAATAAATTGTTTAGTGTTAATTAACAATTAAAAAATATATAACCTTTTATTTAACAATAAATTTTTGTAAATTCACAAATTAAATCAGCTGTTGTTTACACTTAGAGGTTATGTCATACGGAAATACATATGCACGTGTGATAGCAAAAATTATGAAACAATTTTGACAGACATGAGGAATTTCATATGGATAAAAAAAGTGACAGTACATATGTAAAAAACACTTCGTGTAATAGCACCTTAAGAGGTGATTTTCCTTATGTATTTTCTCCCGCTGAATTCGAAAATCAAGGTTAAATTTTTTTTATGGAACAGTTTTTGAGATATTGTCATTTTTTCATTTTTTCGACCTTTTTTCACTTGACAAATGATATCTCGAGTCAGAAATGTCCGATTGGGTCGTTCTTGGTACCCAATGGAAGGTATTGAGATGATCGGATCATTAATTGGTAAAGCTGTTCAAAATATATCGATAAAAATGGGGCACATTTTCATAAAAATCATATTTTACAGTGATTCTGTGCCGAAGGAAAAGTACAACTCGATAAAAAAAGATACGTCTGGTTTCTCTTCATGTACGTACATAAATATGATACCTTTGCGTAAGAACTAACACCAACCAGAAGAAAATCGACCGAAAAATGACAAAGTTATAAGCAATGGAGTGAGAAAATTCAAATCCCATATTTTCCGAATATTTTATTTTTTCAACAATTTATTGGGTTTAAATGCATTCCTGACATTTTTGTGTGTTAGGCACAATTCAGACGACGATTTTTGATGACGCCCTTTTTCTTAATTCTCTTTTGAAACTGCTAACAAAAACCTGTTGCATTCATACGATGATTTTAAGTTTCATGTCTTTTTGTTTTTTTTTTTTTTTGAATCTGCTGTAGTTTATTTTTAAATTCAAATTATCTTTTTTATTTTTCAATTCATTTTAATTATTTTTTAAATATTATTTACATTATTTCATTATAAGATTTAATCTTTTTACACATAATAATGTATCACAATTTTTCACGCTATATACAAAAACCTACTTAATATTTAAATTATTAAGAGTAGAATCTTTAGAATATCTAATCAAATAGCAGAACGTATCAATATTGAAAAGTTTTAAGTTAAAACATATTCAGTTTAAAGAAATTATGCATAAATATTATATAAAATAAATAAAAATGTAACCCAGCGATCTCACATCACACTGAAGTTCGAAGAACTCAATACACTCACATTTTTTTACTAATACACACACATTTTCCGCAGTGGTCACACTAATGGCACCAAATTTTTCGTGCGAGCAGTGGCAGACACTAACGATGATTAATGTTACCCTGTTATAAATTTAATGCAAATTTACTGGATTCTGTAAAATTGTAATTAAAGTTTTAACTTGTTAAATCTATTATAATGATTTATTTTTTGAAATGCGCATACAAAAACGCAAGTTTGTTAATTATAGAGCATAAATATTATTAACTATTATTAAAATAATACTAATAATAATAAATGTAAACATTTTCCCTCAAACAGGTGCCTGTATAATAAGGTCGGTAACTCTACTTAAAATAAAATAAGAGAGAGAAGTATACAAATTTTTTCATGTTTACGCTTCGACAACATTTTAAAAATGAGATTGCAGTCAGATGTGTGAGCATAAAATTTAATGGCGATGGATTCGACTAATTCGAACAATTTTTCGTTGATAATACGTACACAACGATTTTACAATTTCAGTGTGATTTGAGATTGGGGGGTAAGAGATTCTTGATCTCACTGAAGTGGCCACTTCAAAATACGAAATAGAATAAAACGTAACAAGAAAAAAAGCAAATTAGACGATACATGAAATTCGGTGTACCGATGATATGGAGAGAGCCGCTCTGCCATTCGGTTGATTGTTACTTTTGCCTGAGCAAATCCACTGGTTTTAGAAAGAGTGGCAAATGGGTTTATGTGACAGTAGCATCTGTTTCGCTTCCAGTTCCACATTCAAATGAAATTCAACGATTGAATCTTTCGAATCATCACAAGAGACCGACACAAGCAGTGATAATGAATAAATAATTATTTATTATACTATTACGCAAAATTCGCGCACGGAGGAGTTTGAAATTTGGCATAGTTATAGTTCATATGGAGGAGAAGTGCAGGATGATAAAATTTATGTATAATATATGGCAAGAATATATTAAATTAAATAAAATAAAATATTTATAATAATTATTTCTATAAGAGCCTAAAGGTATGCTAATCAATTGTAGCCAATTCACAATTCATAGCCTGTGCATTTATCGTTAATGGTTGCAAAAAGGAGTACATTTTAACATACCGTTAGACTCTTATAAAATTATTTATTAACAATCCCAAATATTTATAATGAAATTTAATAAATTTTATACATAAATTCACAATTTAATGAATTTTATTTAATTATTCATAATTTTTTTTTATATATATATCTGTGTTGACAAGCATTAACCACCTAAGTCGAAAATCATGATTTCGAGAAAAATAACTTTTTATATAAATGTAATGGGGCTTCATTACGACTTAGATCAGTATATTTTCATTAATAACTTTTTAAAAAACAGTGTAAGAGGAATGGGGATTTCACGTAAATATAAAGCGTTGTTAGTTCTTAAGTCGACTTAGGCGATTATCGCTTGTGACCACAGATATATAGATTTAAAAAATATTAAAAGAAAAAACTTTAATGAAAAATAATATTTCCTAGAATTTTCACTCGAATTTCGAGTGCTGAACTCTGCTAGTACAATATTATTTTGGTAAAAGAAATTAAAGGCGTGGGAGTTTTAACATAGTTTTTTTGTTTTTTTCTAATTATTAAAGGGATGGATACTTTTCCAAGACCAGTTGGTTAAAGTATACTAAATTTTGGAAACGATTTAATTAATGTCTTTAAAATTTTACAAAAATAGGAGAGATTAACAAAATAATGCTTTTTCTCAATTACTTTACATTTATATAAGACACATCCTACTCATTTTTGTTGTGACGCAAAATATCTTATTGATTTTCTTTATTTTATATGTAATTAATTAATCTTCGCTATTTTTTAAATTAAAGCAATGTAACTGCGGATCAAATTGTCTATATTTTACGATTTGCCTCCTGGTGACCGGTAACGTTAACAGTCAAACCATTCAAATGAACTAAGATAATATCCTGTCACAATTAATTTCTAGTATGTTATCGATAAACTCGATTTTTTTTATATGCAACACTGGTAAAATTATTATAAAACGCATCTACCTACTAAACATACCTTCAACCACTCTGACAGTTGTATTTTAAATATTAAAAAAATTCGTTTCGATACGGATCGCATATAAAGAAACATATATTTTTATACATTAAATTCAAGAAAATATATTTGCAATAGAAAAAGAAAACTAGAAAGTGCAAACCAAAATGGATGTTAGAACAACTCAAGACCGTGCTGTATCCACTGAAACAATAACACTAAAAAAATCACCCTCATTAATAACACTACCAAAAACTGAAAAGAAAAAATCAGAAAGCAAAAAACTAAAAAAGAAAATAATTGAAATTGAAAAACAAAACGTTTCCTTAAACACAATAATTGAAAATAAAAACTCTGAAATAGTCGAGTTGAGAAAGTCTGTCCATTCGCTTAATGATGTTTTGAATTCTGTTCCCATCGATGAACTACGCTGCAATTCATCCATTGCCAGCACCAAATTACTAGAGTTGAGTAAGAAAAATCGTCAATTAAGAGCAGATTTAGAAATAACGAAAAATCGTTTAAACAAAAAGGACTTGCAAATACAAAAATTGGAAAAAGATTTGAAAATTGCAGAAGAAAAATCTCATCAAGATGCAGATTCAATGAAAAAAGAGGTGGGTAAATTAAAAAAAATATAATCTTATATTGATCAGCATCTATATCCTATTGGTAGAACTGTTCACCCATTGAAGATATGCAATCAAAACTGAGTGCTTTACAGCAAAAACTATTTGAAACACGCAATAAAAATGCTGAATTGAATACTCAACTGAAATTAGCTCAAAAGTGTTTGCAACAGGAGATTGGTGAAAATTTTAATTTAAATCTTTTGGCTTCGCATGCTACCTCTTCCAACTGGCGTGGGCGTGCCCAACAAATTATACACCTTCAGCAGAAGATACAGGAATTAAAAGAACGTATCGATAGCAATGAACGAATCAATTCAGGGCTCAATCAAATTCCCCAATTCGATGTCGGTACTAACAATGGTATGGCCTATAATTCCTCATTATTTTTGAGCGGCGGTAGTTTAACCTCTCTTGATCGCCCTTGTGTCAGAAAATCTGAACTTCAACATCGTGCCAAGGTAGAGGCATTGGAAAAAGAAATCGCCTCCTTAACTTCGCAATTAGAAGACCAGCGTAGTAAAATGTTGGCTCTAAAAGTTCGCAATAAAACTTTAAACGATGAAATTTCCCGCTATAAAATGAAGGCATACACCATGGAAGAACAGACCGATTTCAATAAGATCAATATGGCGAGTATGAATGAAAAGCTATCGCAACAAAAAGCGTTTTACGAAAATCATATTGAGGAACTGTCCCGTGAATTTAAAATACTTGTTAAGCAGCGTGAAGATATGGAAAATGTTGAGGAACATATGCGGGAGAAAATTAAAGATTTAACGATTCTAATTGCCAGCAAGGATGAGGCCATTGAAGAACTAAGCGAGGTGAAACAAAAATTGGAAGATGATTTAAAAACCATATGTGGTGGATTTTTGTTCTCGTGTCGGGAATTTAGAAAGGTGATTATTAAAGTTATCTAGATTATATGTATTAGTGTTGGATTTTATTAATGATACTAACAAGAAAGTTGAGCTTAAGACAAAACATCAAAAGAAGTTGGATTATGTGGTGAAGAATACAAATCTAATGGATTTAAAATTTTTCATGTTTTTCATGGCTTATAAATATTCGGGCCTATTCCCGTTGGCGTTGTCGTTATAATTGTAGTTTCGATATCGTTGTCGGTTTTATCGTCGCTTCGTTCCTAAATTTGCATTCTTGAAATATATTGAAACGAAGAAGAGATGTTATCGGACAGAAGTTATTTCGGACACAAATTTTTCAAATTGCTGCACTGTTTTTATTTTAATTTCTAATTTAATTTTTTGCAGTCGTCTCAACTTCGATACTAACAATGGCGACGACAGAAAAAAAAAACGTTTCTTTGTCGTTATTATCTTCGTTTCAAAATTGAGAATACCAATATGTTTTCGATACATGTCGATAACGCCAACAGTGATGCCAAACGGTCGTTTTTATTTTGTTTTCAAATGACAACGCCAATGGGAATAGGCCCGATTTTTTTAGAGTTTCAAATTCAACTTCTCTAAATTCAAATTCAACAAAAAAATATGAAATAATCCAATAAACGGATGGTTTTTTATATCCCGAGAAATTGGAAACAATATTAAAATTCTTACAGAGTTTGATGTTGATCTTATTCATTGTATGTATATATATTTATTGCAGGAAGAATTCATAACCATTTTGGATAGCTTAGAAGCCGAAAAGAATTCATTATTGGAACACAATAAAACTTTAAATACTCGACTCACTGAGGAACGCAATAAAAACGATAATTTGCAGGAACAATTAAGCAAACAAAAAATACGCATTGCACGACTTGAAGCCAAAGTACGTGATTTGGATCGGGAATTAGAAGTACAAAGTGAGAAAAAGAAACGATCTCAACGTATTGCCGAATATACAACAAACTTATCAACTATCGGTAGTAGCAGCTCGTTATGCTCCTTAACATTTGAGAATACAACTTTAATGTATGCCGCCAAATCTAGTTTAGGCGAAGCTATAGACTGTAATGTAACAGATTTACAAAACCGGTATGTAAAAAATATATTTATTATTTTTTGTTTTTTAAAGAAAACATTAAATTAAAATAATTATATAAAAGGATTCGAAAGATGATAAAAAAAATTGGAACGAAAATTATAATTTTGCAATAAAATTATATTTGCAGATGATTAATAATTTTTACATTCCCATACAATATATAAGGGACTAAAGTCTACATACACCCTACTTTTTTCATGCTTCACTAACGCTTCCATGCTTCACTGTTTTACGGGTGTTCTTCGAATTTAGTTCTTCCAGGAGTTTGCACGTCCACCCGAGCCAAAAATGTTATTTTTAGATTCTTCCGAGAAAATAACTGCTCCAAAACTTATTTGTCGACCTACTTACTGAGTCTGCAGAGAAAGATTAAAAAGATTCCTTCAACGATGCAGCTATCAGCTATGCAGCTTAATAACTTCTGCTTTTCTTTCTTCTATGTCACTTAACTTTGAGGGACGTCCTGTTCATGGTTTATTTTAAATTATTTTCTCTTTTTTAAAACGATTTATGATTTTCTGTATGGTTGATCTGCTCTTTTTATTATGTTAGAAATCTTGGAGTGAAACTTTCCCATTTTGTGGCTATTTTTTTTTTTTTTTATTATTATTATTTTTCGTTCTGCAATCGTTACTTCTTTTCTAGACATTTTTCAAATCACTCTATCTCACTTTTATTAGTAAAACAAAATCGGTGTGACTTATGATTGTAATAGTGAAAAATTTATCATATGTAATAACCTGTTTGAAAATGAAAAATTAAAAATAAAAAATGAAAAATAAAAAATGAAAAATAAAAAATGAAAAATAAAAAATGAAAAATAAAAAATGAAAACTGAAAAATGAAAAATTAAAAATGAAAAATGAGAAACGAAAAATGAAAAATTAAAAATAAAAAATCAAAAATTAAAAATTACAAATTAAAAATTAAAGAGTAAAAATTAAAAATTTAAGATTTGAAATTTAAAATTAAAAATTAAAAATTAACAAGAAAATTATAGTCGGTCTAGACCGACTGTATGATACCCTATACCATGCGTTTAGAGACCCTATCTCTCAGACCCAACTAACTGGATATAGAAAATAAGCATAAACCAAATTTGAGTGGGATTTTTCTTAATTTTTTTGGCTGCAGATATGAAAAATTTCATATCGGATGTTATATCAATATGGGGACTAGGCCCAAAAATGGACCGATCCTGACAATGTTTGGCAAGTTCTCTTGTATTTTGGAAAAATATATACAAACAAAATTTGAGAAGAATCAGTGCAATATTTTTGTTTTTTGATAAATTTAAGTGAAGATCGGGAAGCAGCTCTATATGGGGCCTATGACTAAGAGTTGTCCAATAGGGATCATTTTTGGACTACTGATTAATTGATGTAATATATACATACAAACCCAATTTGACTAAGATTTGTATAATAATTTGGATCTTATGGCAATTTATGTTGATTTTATAGGGGTCATTTGTATGGGGGCTAGGTCTGAACATGGACCGATTCTCACCAATTTCAATAGCGTTCATCCCATGGCCGATAAAAGATCAAATTCCAAATTTCGTCAAGCTTTACATGGACACACAGACGGACGGACGGACATCGTTAAATCGAATCAGATAGTGATTCTGATTCGATCGGTATAATTAAAGATGGGTGTAGGTCAAATATTTTTGGTTGTTACAAACAGCAGCACAAAGTCATTATACCCAAACCACATAGTGTATAGTGTATAGGGTTAAAAATTAACCGGTTGAAATAAAAGATAATAATAAGTACTTTTATATCACCAGAGCCCCTGCAGTTGATTCCTATAAGTGATACATAGATGACACTTTCTGTTTGATTTTAAAAAAGTGCCATAAAAAATCTTTAATTACTAGATGTTTACACGTCTCCCCTGTGATCGGACTTACGTAATTTTTTGTTATACTCGTATTATAGAATAGGTGTTAATACACGAGATAACAAGTAAGAAATTTATAGTCGGTTTAGATCGATTATACGATACCCTATAGGTCCAACTAATTGGATATAGGTCCAACTAATTGGATATCGAAAATAAGCATAATCCAATTTTGAGTGACTTTGTTAATTTTTTGGTTTCGGATATGTAAAAGTTCATATCGGATGTTTATATGCAAACTAGGTCGAAAAATGAAGCGACCACGACCATTAGCGTGGGCCTTAAACTCAAACTTAAAACTCTCGGTCTCACCCCCTAGAAATATGCGAATAGTAAAAAAACTGAGAAATACAAAGTTTTGGGTCAATCGAAAAAAATTTAGAGGTGCCTCAACGCGACTGAAAATTTCAAGTGTCTTTATATGGGGAAAATATGACTTTTCTTTTCAGATTTTACGAAAATTTCGTTCTATAGTTTAATTTTTTCGACAAGTTGTTATATGAATCGATATCAGTACTAAATTATCTTTTCAAAAAGCTATATGACTTCAAAATCGAATAAAAACTCGCCAAGAAATAACAAATGCCCCAGACCACTTTTGTGCCATAAAACTCTATGTCATGAAATGTGATGAACATTTTTTCAACTTTAACAAATTGATTAAAGTCATAATTTTTTTTTTATCTCTATACCTATGAGTACTCAGATATGAAGTATTGTTTTATTACCTCGTTGTTAACCTATTGCAAAATGAGGTCAAAAATGAAAAATTTTTTTGATAAAATTTGGAAAACTCCTTTGTTATGTTTTAAAAAATTTTCTAAAACAAAATTTCAAAAAATGGATCTAGCACTTAAAGTTTTGTTAAATATATGTTAGAGATTAACTGTGTAAAATTTTAAGTAAATTCCTCCTCCGGAATTTTTAGAAAGAATTTTTTTTGCGGATTTCGAGAAAAATTAGTTTTTTGTGAAATATTCAATAAATTTTCACTTTCTAAATACTTTGTGTCAAAAATTTATCAGTTTTCTGATTTTAAATGTTATATTTTATCTTAATAGCGTAGGGTTTCAAAAAAAGAGAACAATTACCCCATAAACCCTTTTGGACTTGGGGCACATATGACCCCAAGCTAATAAAAGACAATTTATTCAAAAAATTCAAAAAGTTTGCAAGTGATATTGAATTTTTAAAAGCGCTACTTAAAATATAACCAAATTTGCAAGTCTTCCATGCTAAAAATTTGGAATAAATCGAACAACGTCAACCCATTCCTTGCTGAGGCCAAACTATGAATTTTGGCATATTTAAATATATCAATTGTTCTAGTAAACTATATGAAACCCTTACTATAGGTTGGGAAATACAATTGTGGTATATTTGACCGATTGTAACCCATTTGGACTTGGCGCCACAAATAACTTCAAGCTAGTATAGGACGATTAAGTCAAAAAATGATAATATTTTGCAAATACTGCTGAATTTCATCAAAATATTCATATTTGCGACCTGTAGTTCGATTACAAGGTTTGCATAGACACACATGACTCAGAAAGTGATTCTAAGTCAATCGGTATAATAAAAGATGGGTCTAGGTCAAATATTTTTGATATTTACAAACATCAGCACAAAGTCATTATGCCTTAACCACATAATGGTATAGGGTATAAAAATAAATATTACCTATTAAGAAACACATGTTTTCATTAATTTTACAAATTGTTTTAATTCAACTGGGGTACCTTGACTTCTACTGCCCATTGTATATATGTATTCTTTTTTGATACGTTTAAAACAATGGTTGTCATCCAGTTAAGAATTATTCGATTGATGGATCGAATAAAAAAAAATTTCCATCTAACAATTAAAAAAATTTAATTTACGACTAATAAATAGTCCGATCAATCAATTTGTTTCGATTAAGCGGATAAATCGAACAATTTTAAACTTCGTTTAAATAAAACTAGTAAGAAAATTATAGTCGGTCTAGACGGACCATGGTTTAGAGACCCCATCTATTCGGTCCAACTAATTGGATATAGAAAATAAGCCTAAACCAAATTTGAGTGCAATTGTTATTAATTTTTTTGGCTGCAGATATGAAAAAGTTCATTTAGGGTGCAATATTTATATGGGGACTAGGTCGAAAAATGGACCGATCCTGACTATATTTGGTAAAGTCACTTATATTTAGAAAAAATATATACAAACCAAATTTCAGAAAAATCTGTGCAGTGCAATATTTTTGTTTTTTGATAGATTTAAGTGAGGATGGGGAAGCAGCTCTATATGGGGCCTATGACTAAGAATTGTCCTATAGGGATTATTTTTGGACTACTGATTAATGAATATAATAAACACATACAAACCACATTTGACTGAGATCTATATGATCTATATGATCTTATGGCAATTTATGTCGATTTCATAGGGGTCATTTGTGTGGGGACTAGGTCTGAATATGGACCGAATTTCACCAATTTCAATAGCGTTCATCCTATGGCTGATAAAAGCTTATGTACAAATTTCATAGAAATATATTTACATGGACACACAGACGGACGGACGGACATCGCTAAATCGACTCAGAAAGTGATTTTGAGTCGATCGGTATAATAAAAGATGGGTTTAGGTAAAATATTTTTGGTAGTTACAAACAGCAGCACAAAGTCATTATACCCAAACCACATAGTGGTATAGGGTATAAAAACGTAGATAATGTGAAAAATATTAATTTTGACTTATTACTTATTTACTACAAACTAGCAGAAACTAGCGCTCGAAATTCGAGTGCAATTTCTAGGCAGCTTTATTTTTCAACTTAGCCAATTCACAAACCAACACTTTTATGGTTTATTATTATTGTGAATGAAGATAAAAAACTCATTAACAAACACAATTTCTAGGCAGCTTTATTTTTCAACTTAGCCAATTCACAAACCAACACTTTTATGGTTTATTATTATTGTGAATGAAGATAAAAAACTCATTAACAAACACATTAACAAATTTTTTTAAAACACTCATAGCATATGTATAATGTTATGTATGTGTTAGTAGCAAGTTTAAATGCAATTTACTCAAAATAAAGGACAAAATTTAAAAATCTGTAAATCTGGTGAAGAGCTAAAAAGAAATACCTTTCAAATAATATACGTTTGGTCAAAATCGGGATAAAACTGTAGAACAAAACATCGGTCACAAGAAATCGCCTAGCCTATTAATATTATAGACCTAAAAACAGTTTTCTGTAAATCAAACATAACTAAAACAAAAACCAAAATAGTATATGGCCTCCAGATATATGATGCTAAATATTTATTTTGGGTGACATACCCCCATATGATATACCAAATATAGCATATTTTTCCTTCCGGATAGACGGTTATACGCTGCGCAATTTTCAAGAAGAAAAAGTTCAAAGGTTTAGCATCCCAAAAACCACAAAGAGACACACTTTCGGTTTTATATATACAATAAACGATAAAAAAAAATGTTCTTAAATAACCCCCAGTTTATAAACGTATAACGTAGACAAACGATAATGCCAAAAGATAGTGTGAAATCCAATTCCAAAATAGGTTTTTTATGTACGTAAAAAATTTTGACAACTTTCGTTCGTCCTACCTAAAATCGTTAAATTTATAACCTTTTTCCGTAACACGTTTGGTCGCAGACAAACGAACGTTTGTATAAAATTGAAAAAAATACATATATAGTATATTCGTTCGTCTGAGACGAAACGTTTTATGGAAACAGGCTATTAGTATTAAGAAATAAATTATTTTTTAAAAAACTAATTTATAACACCAAAATTTAACATTTCTTTTTCAGTCTCGAATTGGCTACCGAAAAAATTACGATACTTAAGGAAAAACTTGACCACATAACTGCTGAAAAAGAAAATGATCTCACAACTTTTCAACAAATTATTAATAATACAAAAAATATAATATTGGAAACTATAGAAGCTCAGAGAAACAATGGCCGTATAGAAAATAATTGAATATAATTTTTATTTAAAGTTTTACGATATTATTGATAGTTTAGGTGGCAGAATGTAATTCAAAATTATTTGAGTACAAATGGACATTTATGTAGTGAAAATTTTGTATTCTTTAGAAATTTCATGTATTATTTAGAATAAAAGAATTCAAAATTTTCACATACATTTGGATTGGGTGTGAATTTGCTGAACTAATTACAATTACAACTAGACAGATGATAATGATATAAACGATATCGAGGGTTTCAGGCCAGAACATAATATTAGTTGTTTAATAAAATACAAGTTGATGACATGAAACCTTCGATATGAAAAAATAATAATTATAAAATTTTGTCAATTTAATTTAAGTTACAAAAATTATAATTTGTTTAACTGATCTTTACTTTGAATCAACATGTTATGGCAAAATAAATATAAATAATTTAATAATATAATATCTCTATATTCGTTTTAAAACGATTCAAAGTCAAATTCATTTAAATAAATTATGTTTATGTCCATTTCACACTTAGTCAATTTAATTGTCTTGAAGTTCTTTTGATAAAATATAAAATTAAATTCATTGTAACTTAACAGCTTAATAAATATTTATAATTATAAACAAATGTAGATTATATTCATAGATCAATCATTAAAAATTTGAAGCTATCAAGCGGAATATTTTGTATTTATTAACACATTATTTATACATCGAATATAAATAAATACAGTGAGTGTCAATTAAAATCGTATAACAATTTATTTATTAATTCGCAAACCAAAAAATTTGTCTACGTCAAATATGGTTAAAAAACGATATTACAAAATATTTGAATGTGTTTAAAAAAGTGGAAAATACTTTTATGTTTTCTTATTGTTTGGTAAAAAGATAAATTTTTAAATGTTTTTTCAAGACAAAAACAAACATGTACATATATTGTAGTATGCAATGTGTACTCGTATACAATCATATTTGTTTCAAAGTTTTAGTTTGTTATATTGGAAGAGGCTTGAATAGTATAACTTTTGTTTGAATTCTCATTTGGTTGTTTTCAGCAAATATATATGAATTTAACTTTTTACCAAACAAACTATCTACTGCTTTTGGTTCCTGATGAGGGTTGGTGACTCTTCCCGAAACAGCTGTATAACCTGTCATGCAGAATATACATAGGTCAATTTTTAAAACAAATGTGCTAATGTTTTTGCTTTATTTTAAGTAAAAACATTTGATCTTGAGCCTGAACAATTTCAAACTCAATCATTTATTATTATTAGTATTATTTTAATAATATGTATGATCTATAATTACCAAACTTGCGTTTTTATATGCTTATTTCATGAAATAAATCATAATGCATTTAACAAGTTAAAACTTTAATTACAATTTTGCAGTAATCCAGTAAATTTATATTAAATTTTAAACAGGGTAACATTAATCATCGTTAGTGGCAGCAATTACTCGCACGAAAAAATTGGTGGTATTAGTGTGACCACTGCGAAAAATGTGTGTGTATTATAGTGCGTTTAGATCTAAGGAAAATCTAGTAGATTTTAGTTGAAATCTATTTCAAATCAACATAAAAGTTACATCTAACTTTTTTGAACAGCAATAACAAATTCATTTTCCACAATTATTTAGCAGATTGGAATGGGCACATGTCAGTATAAGAAGTTATAACTTTTCAATTATTAAATATTTTTATACCCTCCACACCTCAGTGGCAGAGGGTATATATAGGTTTGTCATTCCGTTTGTAACGCATCGAAATAAATTCCTAAGACCCCAAAAAAAATATATTTTCGTGATCCTTATAACAAGGGAAGTTGATTTACCGATGACCGTCTGTCCGTCTGTCTGTAGAAATCACGATCACGCCGTCAATATCTAAGCTAGACCGTTCGCTTTTGTATAAAATCGTTTATTAACATTCCAAAGGAGTTGCTATTTAAAATAGTCAAAATCGGTCAAAGGGTTCACGAGCTATGAATGAAACTTAGAAAAAATTCTTGAAAAAATAAAATTTTTGTTGTTTTTCTTAAGATATGTTTTATATGTTGTAATTCTTCGTATTGTTGAAGTTATTACAGTTGTGTGTATATTAATACTGCACGTGTCACATTGGCCTAAGGAAGATTCAAAGATTCGACCCAGCTGAATTTAACACTCTTGTTTTATTATAGATTCGTAATTTTTTTTTTATTTCATTTTTATTCAACTTGTTTGCGTTTGTTTTTAAATGTAAATTTTTCTGTCGCTGCGTTGTAATTTTCTACTACAATAAAAAAAAAACAGTAGTATCATTTGGTAGTGCACAAGTTTGACAAGATTTTGTGAGATTTTGTACAAATCTAATAACGAGCTAAATTTTTTTTGTATGAGAAAACTAGTAAAAAAAATGAGCTAGATTTCGCTTGAAATCTCGTATATACTAGATTTTGCTTAGATGTAAACGCACTATTAGTAAAAAAAAAATGTGACCGTATTGAGTTTTTCGAACTGGCAGTCGCCTGTATAACGGGCGGGTTAAAATCGTACAGTTGATAGTTCAAAGTAGATTTCGAGGAAACTCATGAATTTTGTAATTGGAGGGCACAGATATTGCCGCAGGCATATTGAGCAGGACCCACAGCACTTCATTCACTTCACCACAGTACATTATTAAAAGGCATAAAGAAAACAATCGAATTTTAAATAAAGTCAAAACTGGGTCCAATAACAAGCTGACTGCCACAGATGAAAGGTGGATAGTACGTCAAGTAAAGGAAAACCCATTAATATGGGCCCCCAAAATTAACAATGGCCTGAAAATTTACCTGTAAAACGTAGACGTCAGTGATTCAATTGTAGGAACAGCGCTACGTAAAAATGATTTTCATGGTCATTTGCTCCCAACACGCCAATCATCAATCAGCGCAATAGAAACAAACGGCTTGAGTTTTCCCGCGAGTACCAATCCAATCCAAAGGATGAACATATTTGAATTATATGGCAAACAGTACAGAGAAAACCCAAATTAGGATGTGGACATAGCTAATTTACGACCGACTGTCCAATATGGAGGTGGTTCCGTAAAATAAAATATGGAATTTAGACTGATTTTACTCGATATCGAATGCGGTGATTTGGCCTCAGTATGGCTAAAAAGATACATATCTTCACACAAAATTTGATACCTACAGCTGAAAAAATAGCCATCTGAGCCACTTTCAAGCTTTATGCTTATTTAATACCCCGATTTGATTTCATGCTTCTCATATGTAGGATTTCCGTCTACGAATACCCAAAAATCATTATTAATAGACAATGAGTGGGGTCAAAAACGTAATAGTTCTCTTTTAATTGCATTTAAAACCAATCTCGCAAAGTCAAAAATTACGCAGAATCTCTCTCCATATGAGTTTTAAGACTTAAATCATATTTATAGGGATAAAATATTCAGCGAACATCACAATTTTGCCAAAAAGTACCAAGGTTGCTGATATCATTTTAATAAACCATCATGTGGCACACCACAATTCACTGAGAGGACTGAACTCTTTTTACTCACCGATTTCAACATATTGCCGTCTATTAGACAAAAAACTTATAAGTTCTAATTCTCTACCTAAAATATCATAACACTTAAATTTTTCAATTAGGATTTTGTGATCAACAAGGTCAAATGCCTTACTGAAATCGTAAATCGTCCAAGCCTTCACGTATAATATTAATCAACCTGACCACAGCTTCGTCCGTTCCACTTTCCTTTACATATCCAAACTGATTTTCACTTAACAAGGATTCATTATCAAAGAGTTTTAGCAGCTGAGCATGAATAAACTGTTCAACCGTTTTAGCGTGAGGTGATTTTGGAATTGGATATTGGATATATAGAAGTGTTGATAATGCTGCTCCGCAGCATTATATTATATTATATTAATTTTTATAATATAATACCAAAATTTGCCAAGAGAAGTTAACGTACAGTAAAAGTAAAGTTGATTGTCCACGCATAACTTTCCTCAAACCCAACGAATTTAAACAGTTAATAGCTCAAAAGAAGGAGCTTGAGTGTTCTTAGACCTATGTCAACAGCCTACGTTAATTAGAACTCTAGTTATAGAGGTTTGAGAGAAGAAAAATATTGAAAAAAATCTTGAATGCAAAGTTTATTCATAAATTCTTTTAATATATAAGATGAGATAAAATAGACTATTTTATCATACTGCAACAATTGATTATAAAGTTAGATGAAATATTATCATGACCAGGGCTTTTCGATTTTTTCAAACTCATTATTGTGTCTCCAAATTCATTCAAAGTTAATTCTCTAAAAGAAAATCGGTAATTACATTGCCTGAGTGTTCTCCAACAGTTGAGATTGTTGTAAGCATGTTTTTCAATAACTTGATTTAGCAAATATTTAATTTTATTGTTATCTACACAAATCCAGTCGGAATTAACTATGTTTACCATTTTTTGATTAGAACGACCCATTACATTATTCAAATATCTCCAACAACTCTTAACATCACCTCCAAATTTTAAGTTATTTTCATAATACAGGTTCATATTTTCCCTAGTCGATATTTTTATAATCCGACTTATTCTTCTCAATCTATCACTAAGGTTGAATCAACCCGATTCTTCCTTTGCATTCTTAACAGTTTTTTTTTTCGCTTCCATCAAAAGCCATAAATTCTTATTAATCCAAGGAGCTAGATATTTTTTAATTAATTTGTTTTTCCTCCATTCTGTTCTGTTGATTGAAATCGCGTCATTAACCATATTTATTTGTTTGAGGAATGTGTGACAGGTTGTGATTCAAGTATTCTTTTACACTTTCAGAATTTTGATGTGTAAACATCTATACGCCCAGAGGGTAAATTTCTATTTAACAATACAATCGCAAAAACAACGTAACATGTGAGCCGTAAGACAAAATCGGTGTGACTTATGATTGTATTGGTGGACAAATTATGATATGTAATAACCTGTTTGAAAATTAAAAATAAAAAATTAAAAATAAAAAATAACAAATGAAAACTGAAAAATAAAAAAATTGATAATAAAATGACAAATAAAAAATGAAAAATATAAAATTAAAACCGAAAAATAAAAAAAGGAAAAATAAAAAATTAAAAATAAAAAATTAAATATGGAAAATAATATATGAAAAATAAAAGATGAATAATAAAAAATTAAAAATAAACAAATAGGAAAATTATAGTCGGTCTAGACTGACTATACGATACCCTATACCAGGCATGTCAAAACATTTTAGTGTGCGGGCCAAATTTTTCGAAAATTGTAGTTAAAATCCTGTGGTGGGCCGCATATACTGTTTTATTAAAATTTCAAATTTTGAGTGGGAATTGAATATAAATAAACCATAAAGAAAACAAACAAAAAATTTATAGATACATATATATTTGTTAACAAAAAGAATATAAATATTTTTTGTTGAATATAATGCACCGCTTGTCATTTTTCAAATCATCAAAGTCTGGTGTTAAATTTTGGCTTGATGTAATTTTTCATATCAATGGTAAATGTTCTTCAGCTAATCTGGTGCGCTGCGCAGTTTTTCATCTTCATTTCTGAAAAAAGCTGCTCACAAATATATGTGCTACCAAACATGGATAATATGCGTATTACAACATATAGAATTTGTGGAAAACGATCCGCAGGTAAGTACCGGTAAAATTCTGGAATACTAATTTCCTTATATTTCTGCTTCAATAAGGTATCGCATCGTAGTTATATAAACTCCATTTGCAAATTTACAACAACATTTTCAATGTCGACCGACATCGGAGAGTAAAAAATATTTGATTGGGACTCGGTACTTAAAAAATCCAAAAACTTCTTTTCGAAATCTTCTTCCAACATTTTCAGTTGTTTCTCATATTTGTCAAATTGTAGTTATCGATATTTAAGCAAAAGATTCTAACTAGAAAAATTTGATAAATTTTCTCTTTTTATTTGTATTTTCCACAGGGATTTCTTTTGTTTGAATGAATTTAGTTGGTCAGACAATAAAGTTATGAGCATGTTTCTACCCTGCATGTTAATATTGAGTTGACGGTGATGCCCAGTAATGTCAACTGAGAAAGCCAAATCTTGTATTAATTAACGTCTTTCAGTTCAGAGCACTCATAATCTTTAATTTCTAAAAAAAAGTACGATTTCGTTCAGCAGTTGTAAAAATCTTCTTAAAACTTTCTGACTTGAAAGCCAGCGAACCTCAGTATAATATGGCAAGTCTTCATAATCAGATTCCACATCTTTTAGCAATGACGTAAATTCCCGATGGTTTAATCCGTGTGCTCGAATTAAATTAAATTTAACAACTTTTTAAATACATTATCAATTTTAATTACTTTTGAACATAAGACTTGCTGGTCAGTAATGTGATGGACGTGTTGAACAGATATATTGTGTTGATTTTTAACATAAGCTTTGAGTCTAGAAGGGATCCCATCAGTCGCCAATAGCAATTTATTTATTGGAAAATCATATTTTTTAATAGCAATCATAAGAAAATATCTTTTCCTGTTGTTGTAACATGGATTGGCATTAATTCTAATAGCTCTTCAGCTATTTTCATATTCCCGTCACATCTTCGAATAAAAACGGCTAACAGGGCTGTATCTCTTAAATCAGTACTCTCATCAATTGCAATTGAAAAGGCTTCAAATTTTAATGCAACTGAGCGAAGTTAGCCTCTTAAATTTTCAAGCAATGTCAGTTACTCTATTCGCAACCGAATTTTTAAATTTATTCATCATATCGGGGATAACTCTTCAACTGCTATTATTAAACATTCACTAATAAATTCGCCTACAATAAATGGTTTAGATTTTTTTGCAATTAAATTTGATATCCGATAACTGGCTTTTACAGCGGCCACATCTTCTGCAATTGGTTTACTGACAATGATTTGTTGTTTACGAAGAACTGCCTTTAATTCTATCAACTTTTCCTCACGCATTCTTCCAATGATATTTGAATATGCTTATTTATGGAAATTATCGTAAAGTCTTTTGATATTGTATTCCTTGACACCGAAATAGTTTGTCGGCTTATTAAGCACACTGTTTTACCTTTTCCTTGAATGAAAAATATTTTATCGCCCAATTTTCTTGCAAACAACGGTGCTCACTTTCAATCGATCGTTTTTTACTGGTACTTGGCTTCATCATAAATTGAAGGTTTTAAAACTGAAATACTGTAATACTAAAATAAATGCATATTCTCTCATAAGAAACAAAATGCAGATAAAACTTACCGGATTAGAATTATAGTGTGACCTCAATGAAGTAGTTACAATAATCAACTCTATATTTTATTTATATTTATTTATTCATTATTTATGTATAGGTTTGACAACCGCGCTGCCAGATTGCTTATATCTGTACTTATATCTAGTGATGTTGTCAATTGTACTGTATTATAGTCAATACAGTACGACATGATATTTACATAGGTTCTTACAATTTTACTTAATTGTTTGCGTATAGTTGTGGAAAAGTGTTGTGGGCCGCAAACAATCATGCCGTGGGCCGCATACGGCCCGCGTTTCACGAGTTTGACATGCCTGCCCTATACCATGGTTCAGAGACCCTATCTCTTCGGTCCAACTAATTCGATATAGAAAATAAGCATAAACCAAATTTGAATGGCATTGTTATTAATTTTTTTGGCTGCAGATATGAAAAAGTTCATATCGGATGCTATATTTATATGGGGGGACTAGGTCTGAACATGGACCGAATTTCACCAATTTAAATAGCGTTCATCCTATGGCCGATAAAAGCTTATATACCAAATTTCATCAAAATGTATTCATATTTGCGACCTATAGTTTGATTAAAAGGTTTCCATGGGCACGCAGACGGACAGACGGACATCGCTAAATCGAGTCAGAAAGTGATTCTGAGTCGATCGGTACAATAAAAGATGGGTCTAGGTCAAATGTTTTTGGTAGTTACAAATGACAGCACAAAGTCATACCCAAACCACGTAGTGGTAGCTATAGGGCAATAAAAATTAAAAATTAATGAAAAATAAAAAATTTAAAATAAAAAATGAAAAACGAAAAAAAGGAAAAGCGGAAAATTAACCAGTTGAAATAATAAATAATAATATTTTTATATTAACAGAGCCCCTGCAGTTGGTTGCTATAAGTGATACATAGATGACGCTTTCTGTTTGATTTTAAAAAAGTGCCATAAAAAATTCTTTAATTACTAGATGTGTACATATCTCCCCTGTGATCGGACTCACATGATTTTTATTCTTTCAGTGTAGTAATATTGATCAAATTCAGAATTTAATTTGCAACAACGGGAATTATAATTAGATAAATGAGTAGATCAATAGCAAATCTTTCTTCAACATTACTATATATACTTTTAAGCCCATAATAGGGCCCATACACGACACCAGCATGCCGGCACCATCAAGTGACTATACAATCAAGATCGAAGCATATACCACACCAGCATGCTTTTTGTTTTATTTTTTACATTTGTTAACTAAATACACATCTAATTGTTATATATTATTATATATTTAAATTATACGATATTAACTATTAAGTCTAAAAATATGTTCGTCATAAAATTCCTTTAAAATTTAATCACTTGATTGCGCATGCATGCTGGTGTCGTGTATGGGCCCTATAAGACTGGAGTCTAATTGTCGCATTCGTTATCGAAATTTTTCAATCGAAATTATGTTTTTATACTCAAAACTAAAATACTAAGAATAAATTTACTCTGTCATAGTTAACTTATTATGCCCCCCCCAGTTAAGAGTAAAAGTGAAACGAGGTCTAACTTTTACCCGCCTTCTTTTAATAATATACCAAAATATGGAATTTCTATTGATTTTATTCGATATCGAATGCGGCGATTAGCCCCCTGGAACAAGTTTATAATATCATCATCAACAATGGTTGTATTATTTGAAAAATACTTATTTGGTTATCCAAAATCTCAAAAAATTCCTCTACATTTTTGTGTTAGTAATATATTTATATTGTTAATTAAACTTTATAATCGCTACAAGTAGCATCACTGTTTTTTTTTATTACGAAAGTAAATACTATATGTACAACTCTGTATTTTCGCGCCTTTTCTCAACACATGTAATTTCATCATCTTTTATATACTTAATAAAATCTCATCTTACAACAGGTTATGGGCCTACACTCGTGGTTTTTTTTTTTGTTAAATCGTATATTTTTTTTTTTTTTTTAATAATTGACTGATAAATAATTTAAAATGAACACTAACTATGCACAATTTCCGAAATTGTCCAACACAAACTATCATGTGTGGAAGTTTAATATGGAACTGTTGTTGCTGGAGAGGGAATTGTGGGATGTTGTTGTTGATGGTGCTCCTGAGGAGCAGGATGGAAAATGGCAGATTCGTGACGGGAAGGCAAGAGCTGTAATTGGTTTGTCGGTGGAGGAATCTCAGAAGGTACTGATAAAACAATTGAGAACCGCAAAGCAATTTTGGGACACTCTAAAAAAGCATCACGAAAAATCAACAATAACGAACAAAGTTAGTCTTCTTAGACAGATGTCGTCAAAAAGGTTGGTAAATGGTCAAACCATGGAAGACCACATCGGTGAATTTCTTTCAATTGTTGATCGTCTGCGCGATTTGGGTGAGGATGTTGAAGAGCACAAGGCTGTTGCGTTTTTGTTGGGAACGTTGCCGGAAGACTACAATTCACTAATTACATCATTGGAGATGCGTGTTGAAGCTGAACTCACACTTGATTTAGTAAAAGAAAAGTTGCTTCAGGAGTTCAAAAGAAAATCATCCGGATATCAACAAGAAAACGAGGCTGCATTTAAAATACATAAAAAACGGTTTGTGCCAAAATGTTTTTCATGTGGTAAGCCGGGTCATTTTAAACGCAATTGTACGAATACGAATTTACAGAAACAACAACAAAAATCAAAAGACAACCGTGCCAATATTGTTAAAAATGACAATATGAATATTTGCTTTGGTGTTATGGAAGGCAAATCAAATGGTGACTGGTTTATTGATTCAGCAGCAACGTGCCACATGTGCTGTGAAGAAAATTTTTTTGTTAACGTTAATAAACAAATAATTGAAACAATTTATTTAGCCGACGGTACTGAATTAAAGGCAAGCGGTAAAGGTAATTGCAAAATATTTTGTGAAGGCAAGGAGATTATTGTTCAAAATGCGCTATTTGTTCCTGAACTAGACGGAAGTTTGTTGTCAGTTCGAAAATTGACTAACGATGGTTTTGATGTTTCATTTGATAAAGGTGGTTGCTTAATTTCTAAAAATGGTCAGGTTCATGCAAGGGCGTCACTGAAAAATAATTTGTTCGTACTACACCATAATCATAAGGCAAATAAAATATCAAATTGTAAAAGTGATTGCGTTCATGTTTGGCATCGTCGTTTTGGTCACAGAGGTATACAAGCCATTAATACAACTGTTTCCAAGGAGTTGGTAAATGGTGTAAAAATAAAGAAATGTGACTGTAATTTGCAATGTGAAGTATGTTTAAAAGCTAAGCTCACACGAAATCCATTTCCAAAGTCATCAGAATCAAAATCCAATGGAATTTTAGAATTGGTGCATTGTGATTTATGTGGCCCTATGCAAAATGAAACCCCCAGTGGAAATCGTTATTTTTTAACGATGATTGATGACTACAGCCGTTATTGTACTGTTTTCTTTATTAAATCAAAAGACTTGGCATTTGAAAAAATAAAGGAATTTGTTGAACAATCGGAAAATCAGTTTGGAAAACGACTTAAGGTACTCAGAAGTGATCGAGGTGGTGAATTTGTAAACAGGCAAATGAAAAGCTATTTTACAACCAAAGGTATTATTCATCAACTCACTGCTCCCTACACTCCTGAACAAAATGGGGTTGCAGAGAGGAAAAATCGGAGCTTGATGGAGATGGCAAGGTGTATGCTGTATGATGCTGATATGCATATCAAATTTTGGGCTGAAGCGGTAAACAACGCCAACTACATTCAAAATCGTTTATTATCAACAACTGTAAAAGTTACACCGTTTGAATTATGGTTCGGCAAATCACCAAATTTGAGCCATGTTCGTGTTTTTGGTGCTGTTGCATACGTCCACGTTAACAAAGCGAAGCGTAAAAAGTTGGACGAGGTAGCCGTTAAATGCAATTTGGTTGGGTATGCTGATGAATCAAAAGCATTTCGTTTGCTGAATACTAATACAAATAAAATTATTATCAGCCGTGATGTTAAATTTTTGGAATCCTCTAATTATCTTTCAGCTGATACATTGGTGAATAATGGTAATTATGATAATATTTATGATAACAATGTTTATGTCTCGCCGTTATATGACAGTTCTGAAAATTTTTCACCTCAACCTACTGGTGAGTTGGAAGGAAATGTTGGTGAGGTTAGCACAGAAGAATTTTGTGGTTTTGAATCTATGGACGAATTTTCATCATCATCCGATTCGAAAAATTCAAAAGATATTGATGTTACTCCTAGAACTTCTTCGAGAAACAACAAAGGTGTCCCTCCAAGAAAATTTGGATACAAAGTTAACGTAAAATGCGATCCAGTTACTTATGATGACGCTTTATCTGGATCAGACAGTAAAGAATGGCTGGTGGCTATGAATGAAGAGATGAAAGCTTTGCAAGATAACAAAACTTGGGACTTGGTAAAATTGCCCAAGGGTGAAAAATTGATTGGCTGCAAGTGGGTCTTTAAAATTAAACAAACAATAAATGGTGACAAAAAGTACAGAGCTAGATTGGTCGCAAAGGGATTTTCACAAAAATATGGCGAAAATTACGATGAAATTTTTGCTCCCGTCGTAAAGCAGACTACTTTTAGAATCTTATTGGCCATTGCAAGTCACAACAAAATGAAAGTTCGACACGTTGATGTTAAGACAGCCTTCCTTTATGGTGAGTTAAATTCAAATATATATTTAAAACAACCTGAAGGGTTTGTTATGCCTGGAAAGGAAGATCTTGTTTGTAAATTAAATCACAGCTTGTATGGGCTTAAACAATCGGCTCGTTGTTGGAATCTTCGTATCAATCAGATATTAATTGATTCGGGATTCAGAAGGGGAAAGGCCGAGCCTTGTTTGTATGTGAAAAGTATTGCGGATTCAATCACATATATTTTGATATACGTTGATGATATCATAATTGCTTCTAACTATGATGAAAACATTGATAGTGTTGTACAGGCACTAAAATTACATTTTGATATAACGGAATTGGGAGATTTGAAACTTTACTTAGGGATTGAGGTAAACTTTACAAATGGTTTATTTTACCTATCTCAGAGAAGTTATATTTCTAAAATTATAAACGAATTCCTTGTTGTGATATTAAGCTTCCTTCAATTTGCAAGATGCAAAGATTTCATACATTCCAATGGATCCCGGATACTTAAAAGAGAATTCTGATAATATACTTGAGAACAACAACTTATACAGAAAGGCAATAGGATCGTTATTATATATATCGAACAATACTCGTCCGGATATTGCTGTAGCTGTTTCAATATTATCTAGAAGAATAAGTAATCCGAATGCTAATGATTGGACAGAGGTCAAAAGGGTTCTCAAATACCTTAAAGGCACAAAAGATTTAAAATTATGCGTTGGTTCAACAACTGGTTTACAATTAAAAGGCTATGCTGATGCGGACTGGGCAGGAGATGTAAATGATCGCAAATCTACAAGCGGTTTTATCTTCAAGCTGGGTGATGCAGTTATAAGTTATGCCAGCCGAAAGCAGGCGAATGTCACTTTATCTTCTACCGAAGCTGAGTTCGTAGCTCTTGCGGAGGCATCTCAAGAACTTTTGTGGCTTATTCAACTAATGAAAGAATTTGAAATTAATATACAAAATCCTATCATTTTTGAGGACAACCAGAGCTGCTTAAAAATACTTCAAGACGAAAAGATATGCCCTCGAAGTAAGCATATAGATGTGAAGTATTATTTTGTTCGCGACTTATGGAGGTCAAAGGATGTCATATATGATTATTGTCCTACGGATTCTATGTTAGCTGACATTCTTACTAAGCCTTTACAGAAGATTAAAATATGTAAATTTCGAGAGTTAATTGGTTTATGTAAATAACCATTTTTATAATATACTTTTGAGTTTGTATAAATCTATTCTTTTTATACAATATTTATAAAATTGAGAAGGGGTGTTAGTAATATATTTATATTGTTAATTAAACTTTATAATCGCTACAAGTAGCATCACTGTTTTTTTTTATTACGAAAGTAAATACTATATGTACAACTCTGTATTTTCGCGCCTTTTCTCAACACATGTAATTTCATCATCTTTTATATACTTAATAAAATCTCATCTTACAACATTTTGTGACCGATAGAACATCATGAACTCTAATGGTTTCCCATTAATCTTAAAATTGTTTAGCCTCAATTGAATTATATCGACATAATATCTACTTTTACAACAATTCACAGTATACAGGAATTGTTTTACTAATATATACAGAGGTTCCACCATAACCATCAATTCTAAAATAATGTACATAATTGTAATGAGGAATTGTGTACAGCTGAGATACCTTCACATCAGACCAAGTTTCATGTATCGCAAGAATGTCAGGAATCTGAGTAGTTTTACAAGAAAATTTTTGAATTTGATAAATTTATTTATCGTTGCTCTCTTTTTATAAAATGTTCTAAATACAAAATTAAAGCAAAAATTTGTTCTACAACAAAATTTCAGTAATGAAAACTCGAAAAACTTCTAAGATTGATTTAAGTTTACATACGTTGAGATTGTGTTTTGGTAAGATTTTTATAAGTAAAGTATCTAGCAGCTTCTTAGCATTAAACGGTTCGATGATTGTGGTTCCCTTCAAAGTTATGTTATTTATGTCGACACGATTGTGTTACAGTGCCAGAGTTGGTGAAAGAAAACAGTTTTTTTTTTGTTTTTTTTTAATCCTTTTATATTATTATATTTTCTGGCTTTATTTTAGTTTTCGATAAGTTAGTAAGCAGTTTTTATTTTGCATAAATTCATAAATTGTGATTGCTTTTAGTGCTTTATTTATTATTTTACTGTTTCTTTTTTTTTTTTTTTTTTGTACCTAACTAAACATAAAATCTCAAAATCAACATGCAATAACATTTTTATATAGAGAAAAAAAAAATAAAATTTTAAAATTAAATTGTTAATTTTTTTAAATATTATTTTTATTTTGTTTAACAACATTACATACATTTAAAGGTTTTCAAATGACTAATATTATTAATTATTGCTAATAATTATAATAGCAGCATAGTTTTGTTTTTATTAATATTTCATATATGTGATCACTAAAATGTAGTTTAAATAATTATTTAATATTTCAAGTTTTTAATTATTATTTCTTTTTTTTTTTTATTATTGTAATAAATGCAAGTTGAACTTGTTTTTTATTATTGAGAAATTATTTCATGTTATTGTTTTTTTTTTATAAAATAACTTAAATTAAATCAACTTTTAGAAACAATAGATTTTTTTTTATATAAAAATCATTTAACAAATAAAAGGAAGGAATTTCCAAATCAAATATATAAGTTTTTTTGTTGTGGTAATTTTTAAATACAAAACTATTTGCAAATAAAAGGCACTTAAAGTTTTATTATTTTTTTTTAAAAGAAATGCAAAAAGCTTTTTTTTATGAAAAATTTCATTCTAATTTGTATAAAAATTGCGGTAAAAATTTTATAGATAGTTATTGTTAATCTTTTTGTTTCTAGCAGACTTGTGGTTTTCTAAAAAGGGTTTATTTATTTATTTGTTATTTTTTTTTAAATTAAATCCTATTTAATATTTTATTTATGTTGGGCTAACTACAAAAGCTTCTTTAAGTTTTGTGAAAAAAACATTTTATCAAAATTTTTTATTTTATATATTGTATTTATGTATGTATATTTAATAATTTTAGTGTATAGAATATTTTAATCCACACATATTTTTCTTTAGTCTTAATCTGAGGTTAAATTTTGTTATTGTTTTTATATAAAATGCAATTATTATGGCTATAAAGTATCATCCATTTTGAACAAAGTTCTACGATTTTAAGTCATAGAAAATTTTATCTCTTAAAAAAAATCCAGTTTGTTCTACAATAGGGAAAATGTATTTTAAATCGATAGGTTACAAAATTTCTCACAATCTTAGGACTTTTTTTTTGAAGGAAATGTTTTTCATACGTTTTGACCAATAGAAAAAATCGATAGGCTTAAAAATTCATCAGAATTTGAAGTTCTCACAAAAGTAAGGATTTTTTCAAAATGAGAAGTTCCTCAGAACATACGGGATTTAAGTTCTTCAGAACATACGCTTTTAAAAAATCCAGAAATTCTACGGGGTTTTTCGATGGGAAAAATTACTCTGAACTTAAAAAAACCCACAATATCTACGGTGTTTTCGATAGAATCAAAAAGTATCTCTATCGGAAAACGTGCTGTTTCATAAGCAATTTATAATTATAAAATACATATCCAAATCACTCTTTCCATGAGAAAATTAAAATTTTAATAGCTCATCAGCGACTTTTTCGCACTCTGTTATATAGTCTTTGAATATTCTCCAAAAATTTCCAACTTATTTTAAATACTTTAGGATCTGAGGATTGTTCGATAGAAAAATGTTTTCAGAATTTGAGGATTTTTAAAAGGGAAAGGCCCTCAGAATCTAACACCTTAAAAAATTCAGAGTCTAAGGTTTTTATATGGGTTTTTAGATAGAAAAAAATCATCAGAATATAAGGGCTTTAAAGAGAAGAAAAATTTCTCAGAATATTTTGGTTTTACGATAGGAAAGAGTCGTCATTTTTTACGCATTTTTTTTTTTTTTTTTTTTTTTGATCGGAAAAATTACTCCGAATCTAAAAGTTTTTAGATAGAAAAAAATCATCAGAATATAAGGCCTTTAAAGAGAAGAAAAATTTCTCAGAATATTTTGGTTTTACTATGGGAATAAGTCGTAATTTTCTACCCCTTTTTTTAACAGAATGTTTTCTCAAAAAGTTTAACATTTAAATTTTTTTTTTTTAAATTCTTTAAAAGAATAATTTTCGTTCAATCTAAGACCTCAAAAAATTCCAGGGTTTACGTTTTTTCGAGAAAAATTACTCAGAATCTAAAAGTTTTTAGAAAGAAAAGTCATGAGAATTTAAGGGTTTTAAAAAGAAGAAAAATTTCTAAGAATCTCTGTTTTATAATAGGAAAATGTCGTCATTATCTAAGCATTTTTTTTAACAGAATGTTTTCTTAAAAAAGCTTAATATTTAAAATTTCCTTGGACTTTCTTAAAAGAATCACTTTTTCATTGAATCTAAGACCTTAAAAAAAATTCCAGAGTCTACGGTTTTTTCGATGGAAAAAATTACTCAGAATCTAAGGATTTTGAAAAGAAAAATTTCTCAGAATCTTTTTGTTTCAAGATAGAAAAAGTCGTCATTATTTAAGCATTTTTTTTAAACAGAATGTTTTCTTAAAAAGGTCAACATTTAAAATGTTTCGGACTTTTTTAAAAGAATCACTCTTTCATTGATTTAAATTTTTTTTAAGCACGAAAAAACAAAAAACTATCTCTGCTTTTGCCTTTTTTAATAAAGTTTTTAAAAATTAGTAACATATGATTAAAAATTCAATCTTATGAAAGAATCATTTATAATGATAAATTCTTCAGAAACAACAACATTGCTTTTATTTTCTCTCATAAGACACCTAAAAAAGTCTTTGCAACTGTATATTCTATTTGTTTACTATTTCAATTCAAATGTGTATTAATAAAATTATTGCATTTAGTCTCTTAAGAGAGAAAAAAAAATAAAGTTTATTTATCATTATAAAATACAATTGAAATCAATCTTTCCATGAGCAAATTGAAATTTAACCGTTTGTCAGCGAATTTTTCGCACTCTGTTATAACGTCCTTTAAATATCCCCAAAAAATCATAACATATTTTAAATACCTCAGAATTAGAAGGTTTTTCGATAAAAAAAGAGTTATCAGAATTTGATGTTTTTTAATTGGAAGAAGCCCTCAGAATCTTAGAGCTTAAAAAAATTTTGTTTTACGATGAGAAAAATACTCAGAATTTTGATGGAAAAAAGAAAAAATTCTCAGAATCTTTTGGTTTTATGATAGGAAAAAGTCGCCATTATCAACGGATTTTTCGATATTAGATTCTTAAGAAATATTTTCGACATTCGACATTATTTTTTATATGATTCTGAAATTAATTGTGTCAAAATCCTGTTTGGTCATAAATTGTTGTTATTGTTATCCACTGTTCAAAATGGAATGTTTTTTTTTTAATTAAAATTCCATATTTGTAAAATTAAGTCTATAGTATTTGTAATACTTCGGTTTTGTTCCTTTATTTATTTCGTTTATGTTTATTTAAAATTTAATTGCAATTCATTACTATATTTAAAAGATTTCTTTAAGGTTTCATTATTTTTAAATGTATTTCTTTTAGATAATTCAAACATATTTTTATTTTCAATAAAAAACAAGAAAAAAAAATTCTAAAAACGAAAGCTGCTCAAAATATACAATTGTTAGTATTATTATTTTTAGTATTATTATTATTAGTATTATTTTTATTATTATTATAATTATATATTTTTATAAGTATATATTTTTTTATATATGTAAAAAAAAAAACAAAATTTCTTTACTAGCAAGAAATATTTTATGGTAAATAGTTAAAAATAAAGAAAAAAACAAACTTAAATTTCGATATAAAATAAATAGATAATTGCGAAAAAGAAACCCTGATTACAAAAATTTATTTAAAAAAAATAAACATTTTTTTTTTCAATAATTTCGTATGGGCTAGGGTAAATAAATATATATACATATATATACATATATATGTATATATTGTATGTATGTATGTTAAAATACATGATTTAGTAGATAATAATAAAAATTGTGTTGTTGTGATTTATCATCCTTGGCTTGCTGCGTATCAAAGCTATTAATTTGGGATTTATGTTTGATATTATTATTGTTGTTATTATTGTTGTTGTTGCCTTTTGCATCATCGAAAAAAATATTCGAAAATACCAAGAAAACAAATGCTAAATAAAAGCATAAAATTATGATAACAGCTATATGATTTGTACAACAACAACAACTTTGCTTTGATGTCGTCATTTTCGCAGAACGACGATTAATAAGTGGAGCTGTTGCCGAATTAATACCATTGGCTGCTGCAGTGCTCGTGCTGTTGTTGTTATTGTTATGGTGGCCGCCATTCGTAATCTTGATGTTGTGATTAATGCCATTGGTTGTCGTTTTAGTTTTGGCAGCCGTGGGTTGCATTTCCTATTATATAACCGCATTCTCAACATAATTAGCCGGCAACATACCAGTTTTTCCAGTACGCTCCACACGACCAGTCATCCAACCCGAATCGATAGATTCAACTTCGAATATAATATCACCTTCGCGGAAACCAACTTCATCAACATCTTGTGCTTCATAGTCATACAAGGCTCGATAGACGCGCTAAAAATATACGTATTAGTTATTTAGGTTTTTTATTTTAGATTTTCTGACAAAAGGTTCTTAACTGGAATTTAATTACAGTGAAAAAAAAATTAAGTAAGAGTGCTAAATTCGACTCTGCCGAATCTATGATACACAATATTATATGCAAGGTTGTCCTCACTTACAGACAAAAAAAAAAGCTAGATTTCAAATTATAATGGCTAGACTTTTTACAATGATGTTTTAAATAATTAGCAAAAATTGTATGTACATATTTTTGTGATTTTTTAATAATTTTACTAATTATTAAATGCGCATTAATGCAAATAATACATTAAATTTTTGTTTGTTTGTTTATCAGCGATGCATACACATTTTTGTTCATATGTACAAAAAAAAAAAAAAAAGAGAACAAGTAAGAAAATTATAGTCGGCCTAGACCGACTCTACGATACCCTATACCATGCGTTTAGAGATCCTATCTCTTATTATTGGATATATAAAATAAGCGTAAACCAAATTTGAGTGGCATTGTTATTTATTTTTTTTCTTCGGATATGAAAAAGTTCATATCGGCATTTATATTTATATGGGTTAAGTTCGAAAAATGGACCGATCCTAGTCATATTTAGTAAAGTCACTTATTTTTTGCAAACCAAATTTGAGAAAAATCTGTGCAATATTTTTTTGTTTTTTTTTTTTTTTTTTTTTTTTTTTTTGATAAATTTAAGTGAAGTTCGGGAAACAGCTTTATATGGGGGGCCATGACTAAGAATTATCTTCTAGGGTCTATTTTTGGACTACTGATAAATGGATACAATAAACATACACAAACCTAATTTGACCAAAATGTATATGTTAATTTGGATATTATTGGCAATTTAAGTCGATCTCATAGGGGTCATTTGTATGGGGACTAGGGCTGAACATGCACCAATCTTCACCAAATTAGCAATCATCCTATGGACGATATAAGGTCATATACCAAATTTCATCAAAATATATTCATATTTGCGACCTGTAATTTGAATACAAGGTTTACATGGATACAGACAGACAGACAGACGGGCAGACATCGCTAAATCGACTCAGAAAGTAAATCTGAAAATGAAGTCAAGTGAACAAAACGGTTTAATCTGAGAATAATTACGCTCTTCGCCACTGTATACAAGAAAATATGTAATTTAATGAAATAAAATTATTAAATAACATAAATCACGAAATAAATTTAATTATAAGATTTTGATATTTTCAAATTGATTTTGCAAATTTATGGGGCGGATGCTTCTTCTATATGAAAAAATTTTAAAAATTATTCAGTTTGAAAATTTTCACACAAATTTTTATCTTTTCATTACGTTTTGTTTTATAGGAAAAGGCCCTTCAATTCTACATACATGTTTTTTTGAGGTGGATTTTTGTAATTGAATTTTCATCAACAAAACTTTACTTAATCACGATTTGAACACTAAAAAGTACATTTTATTAAAAAATTACTTTTGTCATTTAAATCTCACTAAAAAAGTAGGTTTTTATTAAAAAAGTGCCTTTAATTAAAAAGCACCGTTTATTACAAAAAATACATTTTATAAGAAAGTACATTTTACTCAAAAAAATTACATTTAATTAAAAAATTACCTTTTATTAAAATAGTACATTTTATTAAAAACTATATATTTTATTAACAAAGAACATTTTATTAAAACATTTTATTAAAAAAGTACCTTTTATTAAAAAAGTTCCTTTTATTAAAAAACGTACCTTTTATTAAAAAAAAGTACCTTTTATTTAAAAAAAAGTACCTTTTATTAAAAAGTAAGTTTTATTAAAAAAGTACTTTTTATTAAAAAAAAGTACTTTTTATTTAAAAAAAAGTACTTTTTATTAAAAAAGTACCTATTATTAAAAAGTACCTATTACTAAAAAGTAGTTTATTAAAAAGTATCTTTTATTAAAAAAGCACCTTTTACTAAAAAGTACCTATTAAAAAAGCACCTTTTATTAAAAGTACCTTTCATTAAAAAATAACATTCTATTAAAAAAGTGTCTTTTTTAAAAAAAAAGTACCTTTTATTAAAAAAGAACATTTTATTAAAACATTTTATTACAAAAGTACCTTTTATTAAAAAGAGTGCATTTTATTAAAAATAAGTTTTATTAAAAAGGTACCTTTTATAAAAAAAGAACCTTTTATTAAAAAAGTACCTTATATTAAAATGTAAATTTTATTAAAAAAAGTAAATTTTTATTTAAAAAGAATATTCTATTAAAAGAGTACCTTTTTTTTTTAAAAAAAGTACCTTTTATTAAAAGAGAATATTTTATTAAATCATTTTATTAAAAAAAATACCTTTTACAAAAAAAGTACGTTTTATTAAAAAATAACATTTTATTAAAAAAGTACCTTTTATTAAAACATTTTATTAAAAAACTAAGTTTTATTAAAAAAAGGACATTTTATTAAAAAAGTACCTTTTATTGAAAAAGTACCTTTAATTAGAAAAGTATTTTTCGCTAAAAAACATTTTACTAAAAAGTAGTTTATGTCAAAAAAATTACCTTTAATTAAAAAAGTACCTTTTATTAAAAAAGTAAATTTTATTAAAAACTATATATTTTATTAACAAAGAACATTTTATTAAAAAAGTACCTTTTATTTAAAAAAAAACCTTTTATTAAAAAAAGTACCTTTTATTAAAAAAAGTACCTTTTATTAAAAAAGTACTTTTTATTAAAAAATAACATTTTATTAAAAAAGTACCTTTTACAAAAAAGTACATTTTATGAAGAAGTGCCTTTTATTAAAAAAGTAACTTATTAAAAAAGAACATTTTATTAAAAAAGCGCCTTTTATTAAAAAAGTATCTTTATTAAAAAAGTTTTATTAAAAAAGTAAATTTTATTAAAAAAAAGTACCTGTTTACCTGTTATAAAAAATTTACCTTTTATAAAAAAAAGTTTTATTAAAAAGTACCTTTTATATAAAAAAATACCTTTTATAAAAAAAGTACCTTTTATTAAAAAAGTACCTTTTCTATATAAGTACATTTTATAAAAAAGTACCTTTTTTAAAAAAAAGGCTTTTACTAAAAAACAGTTTTTATTAAAAAGTACCTAAAATTACCTTTTACTAAAAAGTACCTTTTACTAAAAAGTACCTTTTATTAAAAAGTACCTTTTATTAAAAAAGTACCTTTATTAAAAAATAACATTTTATTAAAAAAGTACATTTTTTAAAAAAATTACCTTTTTTTAAAAAAAAAGTACCTTTTATTAAAAAAGAACATTTTATTAAAAAAGTATCTTTTATTAAAAAGAGTTCATTTTATTAACAAATAAGTTTTGTTAGAAAAGTACCTTTTATAAAAAAGAACCTTTTATTAAAAAAATACCTTTTATTACAAAAAGAACTTTTTATTAAAAAAGTACCTTTAAAAAAAACACATTTTATTAAAAAAAAATTTTATTAACTCACTTTATTAAAAAAGTACCTTTTATTAAAAAGTACCTTTTATAAAAAAGTACCTTTTATTAAAAAAGAGCCTTTTCTAAAAAAGTACATTTTATACAAAAGTACCTTTTATTAAAAAAGGCTTTTATTACAGTTATTATTAAAAAGTACCTATTATTAAAAAGGTGCATTTTATTAAAAAGTACCTTTTATTAAAAAAGTACCTTTTATTAAAAAAGGACCTTTTATTAAAAAGTACCTATTATTAGAAAGGTACCTTTTACTAAAAAGTATCTTTTACTAAAAAGTACCTTTTACTAAAAAGTACCTTTTACTAAAAAGTACCTTTTATTAAAAAGTACCTTTTATTAAAAAAGTACCTTTATTAAAAAATAACATTTTATTAAAAAAGTACCTTTTTTAAAAAAATTACCTTTTTTTAAAAAAAAAGTACCTTTTATTAAAAAAGAACATTTTATTAAAAAAGTATCTTTTATTAAAAAGAGTTTATTTAATTAACAAATAAGTTTTGTTAGAAAAGTATCTTTTATAAAAAAGAACCTTTTATTAAAAAAATACCTTTTATTAAAAAGTACATTTTATTAAAAAAAAAGTACATTTTTTATTTAAAAAGAACTTTTTATTAAAAAAGTACCTTTAAAAAAAAATACATTTTATTAAAAAAAAATTTTATTAACTCACTTTATTAAAAAAGTACCTTTTATTAAAAAGTACCTTTTATAAAAAAGTACCTTTTATTAAAAAAGAGCCTTTTCTAAAAAAGTACATTTTATACAAAAGTACCTTTTATTAAAAAAAGGCTTTTATTACAGTTTTTATTAAAAAGTACCTATTATTAAAAAGGTACATTTTATTAAAAAGTACCTTTTATTAAAAAAGTACCTTTTATTAAAAAGTACCTTTTATTAAAAAATGAAATTTTATTAAAAAATTTCCTTTTTTTAAAAAAAGTGCCTTTTATTAAAAAAGAACATTTTATTAAAACATTTTATTAAAAAAGTACATTTTATTAAAAAGAGTGCATTTTATTAAAAAATAAGTTTTATTAAAAAGGTACCTTTTATAAAAAAGAACTTTTTATTAAAAAAGTACCTTTTATTAAAAAGTAAATTTTATTTAAAAAAGTAAATTTGTTGTTTAAAAAGAACATTTTATTAAAAAAGTACCTTTTTTTTTAAAAAGTACCTTTTATTAAAAAAGAAAATTTTATTAACTCATTTTATTAAAAAAATACGTTTTATTAAAAAAGTACCTTTTACAAAAAAAGTACGTTTTATTAAAAAAGAACATTTTATTAAAAAAGTACCTTTTATTAAAACATTTTATTAAAAAACTAAGTTTTATTAAAAAAGGACATTTTATTAAAAAAGTACCTTTTATTGAAAAAGTAACTTTAATTAGAAAAGTACTTTTTACTAAAAAATATTTTACTAAAAAGTAGTTTATGTTAAAAAGTACCTTTTAATAAAAAAACTACCTTTTGTCAAAAACTTTTTTTTTTTTTTAAAACCTGAAATTATAAAGGTACCTTTTATTAAAAAAAAAACCATTGAAAAAAAGTACCTTTTAATTTCTTTAAAAAAGTGCCTTTTTCTAAAAAAGTATCTGTTCTTCAAAATTAACCCTTTCTTAAAAAAAGTACATTTTCTTAATAAGGTAAAATTTTTTAAAGAGGAACCTTTCTTTTAAAAAAGATCTTTTTTAAAATAATAATTTTTAAAAAATAACCTTTTCTTAAAAAAGTACTCTTTTTCTCAAGTTTTCTATCGAAGCAAAAAAGTACTCAAAATATTTTTTTTTTCATTGATTTGTCTACTTACCAAGTTTTGTTTTGATTGTTTCGATTGGACACTGTGATGTGATAATTGTTGTGGCTGTTGCTGCTGCTGCTGCATTTGTGGCATTTGTTGGTAGTACTGTTGTTGTTGCTGCAATTGATGTTGATGTTGCTGTTGTTGTTGTAATTGTTGTTCAGCTGATACAGAACCATATATACCATTAACAGGATCAATATCGGCCACTGATCCAATACGTTTTGGATAAGAATTATTAACTAAACACAATATACAAAAACAAAAAAAAAAAAGCGTTAGTACAAAATGAACAATGAGTTATTAAAGTAAATTATATTATTAAATTAAAACGAAATCTCGCAACATCAAATAATTTGACTAAAATCACCTACAAGTTGTAGACAACAAAACATGTGAGTGTGATAGAGATTAAAATTGCTGAAAAAAATTATTTAAAATTTCATATTTCCTTGGAACGTAATGTGAAATGTAAATTAACGAATGTCATGATAAAAGCATGATGTTCCTTGCATCATGATGGAAAAGCTCATATGTTCCACAAATATAAAACTCATCTTCCATCTCCTTTTTTTATATATCGTCACTGTAAATGCAAATGATCGTAATCACACAAAAATGAACTCCACAAAATGACATAAGGATTTAAAATAAAAAACTTCTTTTTTACAACACAACCTAGAGATTCTAAAAAAAATTGGTTTTAGATCCTAAACAAATCGATGAAAGATTTGTGGCCCATTTTCCATAATTTTTCTATTAACTATAGAGTGTAGGATGTTACAAAAACAAAGAACTTATGATTTAAGGGTTTTAGCAATTTTTAAGATACTACACTACTCACCATTACCACGACTATCGGAACTATAAATGAGGGTGGTACTCTGTCTATTGGGATTTGGTAATTGACGTGGTCCATCGGTTAATGGATCGTAGTCGGCAATTTTACCAATACTACCATTTATGAGACCACCATTACTACTATGATGTGATGATATTGACGATGTCTGATGTAATTGTGGCTGCGATTGCTGCTGCTGCTGCTGCTGCTGTTGACCACCATTGTGTGAACCACCACTATTGGCACTAGCAACGGCTACAAATTGAGATTGTGTTGGGGATGGTGTTGGCAAATTTGTAGCTGATGGATAATTATTATAATTAGTGTGGGAAAATAATTGTTGAGTAGCTGAAGCTGTATTGCCAGGATTCAATGGACCAGTATAGGACGAGGAATGGGTGGGGTTGATCTTGGTTTGGGGTTGCGTTTGGTTTTGTGGATATGTTTGAACATTAGCAAGTGTTGCAGTGTTGTTGTTGTTGTTTGAAGTGTTATTGTGATGTTGTTGTGGGTGTTGTTGTTGGTATTGTTGTTGTGCCTGTTGTTGATGTTGCTGATATAATTGAGCATGTGTCTGTGATGTTGTCTGGGGTGTGGGTTTTGTATAGTTTTTATTATCATATTGATCATAGGAATATGTGGGAGTTGTTGTGGATGATGAAACCGAAACTGGAGGCATTGGCTGGGAGGGATCTGCCTGTATAGCTCCGGTAGGATGATGTGAACTTTGTAAAATAGCTGATCGTAATTGATTATAGGTATTACTGGGTTGTTGATATTGCTGTTGCTGATGCTGTTGTTGCTGCTGCTGATGTTGTTGTTGCTGTTGATTGGTTACTGTCGAGGAAGAAGATGGATATAAATGAGAAGTTTGTTTCATTCCTTGTTGCTGCTGTAGTTGCTGTTGCGATTGACGTAAGGTCTGGGGTTGTTGATAGTGTTGGTATTGTTGCTGCTGTTCGTGTTGTATAAATTGTTGCTGTTGCTGTTGTTGTAGTGGTGTTGCATATTGATGCTGTTGATGTTGTTGCCTACTATTGTTCTGATGGTAAATTTGTGTTGTGCCAGCTTGACTGCTGGGCACAATGTGTGCGGTATTGTGTTGTTGATGGTGTATTTGTGGTGGTGGCATAGTTTGTTGTTGCTGTTGTGGTTGTTGTTGGTGTGATGTATAATGATATTGGTGGTGTTGTGGTTGTTGTTGTTGTTGTGGTGGTAGAAGTGGTTGTTGTTGGGCTACTGGCATAATGGGTGATAATTGCTGTGGCGGCAAAGGTGAATGGGACGTGTGTATTTGTGGTGCATATTGCGCATATTGCTCAGCTGCCAATTGTTCTGAGAAATATTCCGATTCATCTGTTAGATTTTCCAGAAATAGTTGTGGTTTTGTTTTTTTTTTGTGTATTTTTGTTTTAATATAAGGTGGGTTTTTGTTTAAGTGGCGTTGTTTACCCGTTAAGGTGGTTGTCATAGATAATTTATAGTTAATCCACCAACGGTGAGTATTATGTAGTTATGTTTGGTAAATAATGATGGGTTGGGTGAGTTGAATTTGTATGAGTTTTTTTTTTTTTTTTTTTTGGTGATTAACGTTGTGGTGAAGGTGTATTTTTAGTTGTTTACAAAACAAGCAACATACAGGATGACGCAAAAAATCATAAAATAAAAAAGAAAAATAAGAATTAAAAAAATAATAATAAAATAAAATAATTAATTAAATGATTTATTAATATAAAAAGAATATAATGAATATAATAATATAAAGGAAATAATATAATAATATAATAAATATAAAAAAAGTATAAAACAAATTGTTTTATAGTAAGTGCTATAATAAAGGGTTCGCCATCTAACGTTTTTTTTCAACTAGTGCTTATTTCGTGAATGGCAACACTTAGCTCATGTCTGATTTGACAGATAATTAGTTTTATATTTCCGCTGAACGAATATGGTTGTGTATACGCTTGAACAACGCTGGGAAATATTACGACATTACTTTGAAAATCATGGTAATGTTGCAGAATGTGTGCGAAAATTGCGTACGGATTTTGGAAGAAGAGAAGCACCGTCAGCTCCGTATGTTCGTTATCTTGTGAAAAAAGTGAAAGAAACTGGCATCCTCATCGATAAACCAAAGCGTGAAAAGCCAAAAACAGTGCATACACCCGAGAATATTGCTGCTGTGGCAGAAAGTGTGCGTGAAGCGCCATCTACATCAATTCACCGTCGTTCTCAAGAATTGTACATTTTGGAGGCACCATTGAGACGAATTTGGCATAAAGGCCTTGGTATGACGCCATACAAAGTCCAATTGGTTCAGGAGTTGAAGCCAACTGACCATCCAATGCGTTTTCGCTTCGCTAAGTGGGCCTGCGATCGACTTACAGAAGATGCCGATTTTGCCAAAAAAAATCATCTTTTCAGATGAAGCTCATTTTGATCTTGGCGGGTATGTAAACAAGCAAAATTTTCGCATTTGGGGCACAGAAAACCGCACGCATACATTGAAAAACCGATACACCCAGAACGAGTCACTGTTTGGTGCGGATTTTGGTCCAGATGCATAAATGGGCCATTTTTCTTCGAAAATGAGCAAGGAGTGGCCGTTACAGTCAATGGCGATCGTTGTCGGGCCATTTTGAACGAATTTTTGTTCACAAAAATTGAACAGGATATTGGCAACATTTGTTTTCAACAGGACGGCGTTACGTGCCACACAGCCGAAGCTACACTCGATGTTTTGCGCCCTGTTTTTGAAGATCGCATTATCAGCCGCAGAGCTGATGTCGTTTGGCCACCTCGGAGCTGCGATTTGACACCGTTAGACTATTATTTGTGGGGTGCCCTCAAAGATAAGTTTTACGCCAACAAGCCAGAGACAATTGACGCTTTAAAGTACAATATTCGTGAAGCCATTGGTGAAATAAAGCTGCACACAATCGATAATGTGCTTAAAAATTGGACCGATCGTTTAGACTACTGCATGGCCAGTCGAGGCAGCCATTTGAATGAAATTATTTTCCATTATTAACCGGAAGGATTGTACTTTCAAATAAGAAAAGAAATTTGAGATAATATTCAGTAGTTTTTTTTTTATAGCATTTTCAAAAAAAAAAAAGTTATTTGGCGGACCCTTTATTATATATTTTTTAAAGCTTTTAAATACTATGAGTGCATAGCACGTAAATTTCTAATATTTAGTTTTCTTTTACACACATAAATTAAACCGAAATGCAATAGCAAAAAATGCAAAAGGCGGGCCTAAGCCGTTTTTATAATAATAAGCATTTTCTTATTTCCAAACATATCGATCGACTCATATTAACCGAAATGTTAAAATTTTGAAAAAATTAATATTAATATTATAATTAATATTTTTGAAATTCACCTCAAATATTTTCATAAAAATTTAAAATCTTTAGCTTTACAATATTGACAATATTCATATTTTACAAAACAATTCATAAAACGAAACGTTTTATATTATTATAAATAAATTGAAATTTTTGGAATTCAGCTCCAATTTTTCATAGAAATTTCAAGCGTTTCATTATGAAATTTTTATTGATTTTACTAGATATCGAATGAAGTTATTTATAAATATAATAACCCTAAGAATCGGATATAGTTGAAATAAAATAACTTTTAATGAAGGCCTTCATTTCGTATTTTTGAGTCTTCCATTCGTTTAAATTTATACAAAAAAGTTATATAATTAGAAATTCACCTCAAATTAACGAAATATTTGTGCATTGCTATGACAAAATTTGTGGAGAATTTCTAAAGTTTGAAAAATTCTCTTCAAATTTGAAACGAAACGCAAACGTAAAAATACAAAATGTGCCCCTAAATTTGTATTCAAAAAGTTTGAATTTTAAGAAATTTATCGGAAATGGTGTATATCTGCGTTTTCCAAATTTGTTTGCTTTTCAGCATATACTGAAACTTAAGTGGTGAATAAAAAAAGCCAGTGCATATTCAACATTTAAATGCCTGTTTGTCTGTGACACAAGTGTAACAATAATTTTAAATTTTGATACCTGATCTAAACCGAAATGGAAACGAGCCCTCAGAGCGAAACCAAACTTTGACACCAAGGAAACCTGAAATTAAAGGAACTGAACTAAAACGTAGCAGAAATCTTTCGAAATTAAATCTAAACCAAACTAAAAAAATAAGGAAAACATCTTGTAATTAAATTGAGAGATGAAATTGAAAATAAATTGAAGCTGAAATTAAATAAAACCGTAACTGAACTAGAAATAAAGTGTAACAATGAACTCACACAGAATTAAACTGAATTCAAACTGAAAAAAAAAAATAGAATTAAACTTAAATGCAACTGGTCCTTAACTTAATTAACTAAAGCCCTGTACACAAAAAAAAAATCTTCAAAAGAAATAATGTTGAATTTATATCAATAATTTTTTTTTTAATAAAAATTACAAAAGAAAAGCTTAGGTATATTTTGAATGTGGTCAGAATGAAATGTAGTTTTTCTTAATATAAACAAAAATACTTTTGACTTTGTGGTTTATCCAAGTTTTTCGATGACATTTGTTGTGCGTATGAAACCAATAAAGGGAAACTAACAAAGACAGGATACCTAAAACCGAAAAAGTTTTTCAAATTAAAATTAAAAAGTCAAGATTATTGCTTAATGTCTTTAATAGTGGAATAAGATCTTTCGACACTTGTTCCTGTTTCGTGAATAGGTTTTCCTTCTTTATGAAGATTTAATATAATTTTTATTTTAATATAGTTGATGTTTCACGTTGCTTTCCTCCCGTGATGAACTTTCCATAACAATAAATCAATTATACTTTTTTGCTCTGTTTGTTTCAAGCTGTAATATTTTGAATTCAAATGCCTACAATGATTTATCGAAAATATTTTAACTCATAACTTCTTTCTAATATAAACTTGTGTTCTAACTTTTTGGAACTGAACATAACATAATGTATCGATTACTTTCAAATTTTGTTTATATTTATTAAAGTTGAAAAACCGATAACTTTTTAATTTGTTTTAATTAATAGAACTAAAGGGTGATTTTTTAGCTATTATCTTTTTGGCAACACTGGTTTAAACAGCTGACGCACGTTTCGTGTTTTTTTTCATTATCAAACATCTTCAGTTTGGTCTATAATTTAACCATGAATCGTCTTAAAAACGAACAACGCTTGCAAGTTATTGAATTTTATTATCAAAATGCGTGCTCTGTTAAGAAAGTTCATCGCGCGCTTCTTCCATTTTATGGTCAGTTTAATCGACCCACTGAAGCGGCTATTCGGGCTATTGTGACTAAATTTCGCACCAAATTTACATTGTTGGACATTAAACCGCCAACATGCTTACGTAGAGTGCGAACTGAAGAAAATATCGCAGCTGTATCGGCCAGTGTTAATGATGACCATCAATTATCGATTCGTCGCCGTTAGCAGCAATTGGGCCTCTGTTACTCAACAACGTGGAAAATTTTGCGGAAGGATTTAGGTGTGAAGCCTTTCAAAATACAGCTGGTGCAAGAATTGAAGCCGAACGAAAGTTGGCCGAAGATCCACTTTTTTACCGAAAAATTGTGTTCAGCGACGAAGCTCATTTTTGGCTCAATGGGTATGTAAATAAGCAGAATTGTCGATTTTGGAGTGAATATCAGCCAGAAGCATTGGAAGAGCTACCAACGCATCCAGAAAAAGTCACAGTATGGTGCGGTTTATGGGCTGGTGGCATCATTGGACCGTACTTCTTCAAAGATGATGCGAATCGTAACGTAACTGTGAATGGTGAGCGCTACCGAGAGATGATATCCAACTTTTTTTTGCCCAAAATGCAAGAGCTTGACTTGCATGACATGTGGATTCAACAAGACGGTGCCACATGCCACACAGCACGCGCAACAATTGACTTATTGAGAGGCGAGTTCGGTGAACATTTTATTTCACGTTCGGGACCGGTCAATTGGCCGCTTCGATCGTGCGATTTAACGCCTTTAGACTATTTTTTGTGGGACTATGTTAAAGCTCAAGTCTATACAGACAATCACGCTTCAATTGACGCATTGGAAGACAACATTGAAGCATTTATTCGTGAAATACCGGCCGAAATGTTGGAAAGAGTATGCCAAAATTGGACTAAGCGGATGGACCATTTGAGGCGCAGTCAAGGTCAACATTTGCATGAAATAATCTTCAAACATTAAATTATATGGACCGTACTATCGATTCCAATAAAGATTTCATGCATTTTTCTGAATTTTATGTGTTTTTTTTTTAACTTTCCTACAGCTCTTAAAAAATCACCCTTTATCATAAATAATAACACTAAGTAAAATTTGAGGGGAAAACCTGCAAAAGCTCTTGTTAAATCAATTTATATATATTTTTTTTTTCGACAAAATGTAACCGTTGAAATAATAGACATCTATTTGGAAGCAGAATTAGTTTACATCTTACAATTTGGGGCCCTAATAATTATAATAATTTTGGGATTCGGGATTTTGGGATTGGCATCCCTATTACAAACAGATGCTACAACATATATATCAAAGATCAGTGCTTTTTAACATCGCTTTAACTTGAAATTTAGTGCGACAACTTGGAATTAAACTCACTTGATAAGAGAAATCTTTCTAAAAAAATATATAAGCATTTTATTGACCATTTTGAAAAAATAGAAAATTGAGTGGCGAAAAATGCAGATCACATTGCGAAAAATTAAATATGTTTTGTTTTGTGTGTGGATAATTTACACCGAAAAAAAACGACGACATTTGGTTGAAGATGCCCTCAAAGCCTACAATCAGTATTTTTTGGTTACCCCCGCTGAAGAAATGCGAAATGTTGATCATGCACCTGAATTTACGTGCATCACATGTTTTAGTGCATTAAACAATTGGAGGAAATTACGGCGATATTCGATGCCATATGGACTTCCAATGCTATGGACCGATCCAGGGAAACATGATCCTGAAAATTGCTACGCGTGCAAGAACGATGTGTATGGTCTAAATCGAAACAGTAAGTTCACTTAGATAGACTTATATCGAATACACAATAATTTATTCTTATAGAAGATCCGGTTTTATATACAAAGGTGTGCCAAGTGCTCAGTTCTATACAGTGATGGATTGCCTGTCCCAGTACATCCATCGGCATACCAATATGATACTGGACCAGTTCTATACAGTGATGGATTGCCTGTCCCAGTACATCCATCGGCATACCAATATGATACTGCGGCCTATGAAGTACAATCACAAACTTCAGCAACCATTGTAGCTGCCCCGAGAAACCGAGGGGCAAGGAGAAGGACGCGGTTTGGTGGAACAATAATCTCTCTACACTCAGAACCGAAGTTCGCAGGCTCTGCAATGGGGCAAAGCGTAACGGGCACTGGGAGCATTATAAAGCCAAACTGACTGAGTATAATAAAGAAATTAGGAAAGCTAAACGTACTAGCTTTAGAAAGTTCTGCGAAAACATAGAATCGCTTCCAGAAACAGCAAGGCTATACAAAGCCTTTGCGAAATGTGGGCCAGAAATGACGATGTCACTTAAGAAAGAGGACGGTAGTTACTCTAAGAACGGCCGAGACAGGGCGGAGCTGTTATTAAAAACACACTTTCCAGGAAGTGTGGCAGATGACAACGAGCGGTCGAGTAACGGACCAAGAAAGCCTAGTCGGACAAGCAGGCAAATAGCAGCAGAAATTTGCTCTAGGGAAAGACTAGAATGGGCTTTAGGTCCTTTCAACCCTTTAAATCCCCTGGAACGGATGGTATTTTTCCGGCCCTCTTACAAAAGGGCTTGAAGGAAATATTACCATTCATGTTAAATATCGGGCGTAGCAGCTTGGCCTTGGCGTACATACCAAAGGCATGGAGGAAGGCAAGAGTGGTGTTCATACCCAAAGTGGGGAAAAAGGACACCGCGCATCCAAAATCCTTCAGACCGATAAGCCTAACATCTTTTATGCTGAAAACACTTGAAAAAGCTGTAGACAACTATCTAAGATGTGGGATATTACAGCAGATGCCTTTACATCCAAACCAACATGCGTATAGAGCGGGCAGATCAAAAGAGACCGCTCTCACTAGCCTAGTAAGAAATATTCAGAAATCAATAGATGAAAAGGAAATAGCCGTTGGTGTCGTCCTAATTATAGAAGGAGCCTTTGATAACACTTCACACGAAGTAATAGAAAGGGCATTAAACCAAAGAGGGGTAGACCCAGTGACATCAAAATGGATGGTAGAAGTGCTCTACACGAGATCAGTAGAAACAACAGCAGAGGGGGAGACCATATCCGTCAACACAACCAGAGGATGTCCACAGGGAGAAGTTCTTTCGCCCTTGATGTGGAGTCTGGTTGTTGACGAATTACTAATGACACTGTCGGAAACAGGAATAGAATGCCCAGACTACGCAGACGACATAGTCTTAATAGCAAAAGGCAAGTTCGAGGAAACCCTATGTGACATTGTACAAAGAGGGTTGAGGATTATATTTCAATGGTGCAGGGCAACAGGATTGAACATCAATCCAACGAAGACCACTATTGTACCATTTACCAGGAAAAGGAAACTTCTGAGATGGAGGGCAATTCAAATTTTGGGAGAAGTCATTGAACCAAAAGCAGAAGTGAAGTATCTGGGGCTAGTACTGGACAACAAGTTAACATGGAAGGCACATGTCGACCACATCACTGAAAAAGCCAAGCGAGCTACAAGGATTTGCAGAAGGGTAGCGGGTAAAAACTGGGGATGTAAACCCAGCATTTTACACTGGATGTACTCGATGATGGTCCGCCCAATAGTAACTTATGGAGCTATAGCGTGGGCCAAAAGAACAGATCTGAAGTCGACTCAAATGCAGCTAGGTAAGATTCAAAGATTAGCGTGCATTGGGATAACGGGTGCAATGAGGACGTGCCCAACGGCATCACTTGAAGCACTATTGGAACTAAGCCCACTACATATAGTGGTGCAGAAGAAAGCTTTGGCAACGGCAATCAGAATAAAGGGAGAGAAACCTATAACCAGGCTTTATGAAGGGCAATGGAACCGGATAAGCCAAGTTAATGATTACTCCCTCCTAGATTGCCCCATGGACAGGGCTGAGAAGAAATATGATTTCGGGAAATACTTTACTACGGAACTTAGCAATAAAAGAGAATGGAGCGGTTTAAGTACAGCATATTCTCTAAGAGAAAATACAATCAAATGGTACACAGATGGGTCAAAAACCGAAAGTGGAACAGGGGCGAGAGTCTTCGGGCCTAGAACCAAATACTTCGAGCCAATGGGAATACACACGAGCATTTTCCAAGCAGAGATTTACGCCATCGATAGATGTGCACAAATAAACTTGAATAGGAAGTACAAAAGAAGGAACATAACCATATTATCAGACAGTCAAGCTGCTATTCGAGCACTAAGCTCCTATGAAGTAGACTCTAAGCTAGTATGGGACTGTCTGCAGAAGCTAAATGAGCTAGGTAAACACAACAAGGTTAGCCTTTGCTGGGTCCCGGGACACGTTGGGATTCAGGGTAATGAGCAAGCTGTTGAACTTGCCAGAAGGGGAGCTACCACAAAATTAATAGGGCCGGAACCATTTTGTGGAATAGAAAAAGGAGTATGGGAAGGAGTACTCAGGGAACATGAAAATTGTGTTAGAAGGGAATTATTCTCGAGCCACTTGGGCTTAAGGCAATCCAAAATGTTGTTGGGTGGCTACAACAAGAAGAGATTTGGGTCGTGCATTGGATTGTCAAAGAACGGTCTGAGAATACTAACCGGGATTTTAACTGGTCACTGCAGGCTCAGGGAACATATGAGCAGGTTGGGAATTGTAGCAAACCCTATGTGCAGATTCTGTGATGAGGAAGCCGAATCACCAGAGCACATACTTGGGAACTGTGGAGCGCTAATGCACAAAAGGAAACAGCATCTGGGTTCCTTCCAGATACTAGGTAGCGACATAAAATTACTAGAACCAACAAACATCCTCGAATTCCTGAGGGCTTCAGGGTTGGATAAGAGTTTATAGGGACGAACGACCTATTAGCAGAGGGCAGTACAATAGGTCACTTTGGTTGCAGTACTTCGAACACCTCTTTATACAATACAATACAATACAACTTCAGCAACATTATTACATCATGCTGATTCTGATTACCTTCAGCCAGTTACACACAATATCCATCATTAATTTCTCAGGAACATTTAGATAGAATCGTTCGAAATCTGAAGCTATCTCAAAATAATGCAATGACTTTGGCTGCGGAACTAAGAAGCGTCAACGTGCTGGCACCAGGTGTAAAAGTTACATCCGAGGACGCAGCTTATGCATATTGTCAAGATATTCCCGGTTTAATGTATGAAATGGGAATCTGCAACTATAATCCATCTTTATGGCGTCTTTTCATAGACTCTTCAACCAGAAGCTTAAAAGTAGTCTTGCTATTTGAAAACAGCAGCGCTAAACCAGTGCCATTGATGTATGCTCTTGGAATGCATGAGTCGTATGATACCATGAAATTTATTCTGGAACGCATCAGTTATGACGAACACAATTGGCGCGTAAATTGTGAATTTAAGGTTCTTTCACTATTAGCTGGAATGCAAACTGGCTATAAAAAGTACATGTGTATTTTTGTAAATGGGACAGCCGTGCAAAATGCAACCAGTACGATAAGCGAGATTGGCCAAAACGCAATTCGCAAGTTGTTGGCGAATTTAATGTAATTCGTCCACCATTGATCCCGCTTCACAAAATAATGTTCCGGATCTTCATATCAAGCTGGTAATTGTAAAGAATTTCTTAAAGCGTTTAGTTCGCGTTAACGAAAATGCATTACCATACTTAAAAAACAACGCTTTTCCAAAATTATCAATTGAAAAATTGAATGAAGGTAATTTTGTGTAACTAAAAGTGTGTGACTGCAATATATTTTATATCAATTTTTTTTTAACAGGTCCAGATATACGGAAACTTTTAAGGGATACGAGTTTTTCTGAAATGTTAGATGAAACTGAACTAAACGCATGGAACTCAATTCGTGTGGTAATTGAAAACGTTCTTTGCAAAAATCGCTCATCAGAGTACCGTGATTATATTGAAACACATGATGAAGTCTTTCGACAAACTTGGCATTAATATGTCGTTGAAAATCCACATGTTACATGCACATTTCGATTTTTACGAACGACAATTGTCCACAGAAACAGACGAAACTGGCGAAAGATTTCATCAAACTATAATGGCATTCGAAGACCGTTTCGCTGGAAAAAGAATAGACTCAATGCTTGCTGATTTTTGCTGGTCGATTGCAAACAAAGAGTAAAAGTTGAATAATCCAACAAAATTTATAAAATCATCAAAATAAGAGCAAATATAGTTCCATGTCCGCTTGAAAATGGACGTCCATTATTTCTAGATATAAATTTTGACAAATAAATAATAAACAAATTGATTTTAAACAAGTTTTTAAAGTTTTTTCATTCAAATAAAATCAAAAATCGCCTAAAATCTACTACAAATTTAAAATCGAAATATCTCGTGATTTTGAGCTAACTTTTCAAAATGGGGTACACCACTGGATTCTACGATCCAAAATTAGGTTGATGTGTCTCGGCGTTTTGGTGTATCATTTTCACCTACTTACATGATGGAAAAGATGGAAAAAAACGTATAATGACATAAATGCAAAATGTTATTAAAAAAATTTTAAATAAAAATACTGGTGAGTGAATTTTTTAAGTAGTCACTGTAATTCAATTAACGAACTTAATGTTAATTCAATTAATGAGCACTTAAACATATAATTGGTAAATGATTTAGCGGAAAATCAAAATTGATAGCAAATGCAAAAAACCTATAGATATAGTGTAAAAAAAACGTATAGAAATTTATTAAATAAATATCAAATTAAAAAAAAAACACGCGAATTATTGACGTAATGAACTAAATATACAATGTGTGCAAGCAAAGAAATAAACAAATGAATTGTTAGAAAAATGATTCAAACATACAAAACACAACATTTAAATCAATTAAAACATTAATTTATTCACACACAAAAATCAACAATCAGACATAAGAACTTCCCATACGGATGTACACGTATGTAGATACAGTAATGCCAACTTAGCTCTTTCCGCGCTAGATTTGGCGCTTTCCGTTTTCCTTTTTAAGTGCTTTTAGCGTTTTTTTTTTTTTTTAGCTACAAAAGTTCATAATTAAGACCTATTTTGAAGATGTTATTATAAAATTTTTTAAAAGGTAAAAAAAAATTAAGAGTACGAAAATTTTATCAACAAGAAATCGGATCAGAACTAATTTATTTTTTTTAGATTGTAACACTTAAAATCATAGAGTCAGTCGGTAAATGTCTACGTTTTCTGAATTATCCAATTTCGTTATAGATATATTAACTTATCAATATTCAAATACTACCGAAGTCGAAAGAGTATTTAGTTTTTTTTTTTTTCATTTTTTCATATATACAGTTGGATAAAAATAATAGCACCACTATGACACTTTTTCGTATTATTCCAAAAACAAACATTTAGTGTTGGGATTTTTTAAAATGATATATAATATATTGCTTAGAATTTTTTGATGTTTGAAGTGAAAATTGCTAAAAATGTCGCAAAAAATAGCACCACTTACACATTCGCAGAATTACATAGATGGAAAACACTATAATGCGGAGAAGTGCGATTTAATAAAAAATCTAATATTGAAAGGAAAATCCTATAGAGAAGTTGCTCGATTAGTAGGGTGTTCAAACAAAATGATTCAAAACGCAATAAACTACAAAAGAAAAAGATGAAACACGTGGAAGAAAACGAGCCCTGACCCAGTTTCACATCTATAGGTTGATCCGCGAGAGCAAAAAGGATTCTTTCAAAGCTGCAAATGAACTATCATAGTGCGCTCACTTTTTGATATTTATGATCAGTATACTCTGGCAAATCATCATGAATAGATTCATGCTTGAACAAAGCTACCAAATTATCCAAATATATAGATTCCTGCAACTTATAGACGATGTGTTATCACAAAATTGTGTACAGCGATGTGGATCCATTTTGGCTTAATGGGTTTGTTAATAAACAAAATTGCTGCACAGGGGGTGAGGCCAATCCACAACAGATCCTACAGACTACATTAGATCTAGAAAAATGTGCCGTTTGGTGCGGTGGCGTGAAGCCGGAGTTCATTACCCCGCACCATGATCAATGATTTTTTGTCTGAAAATATAGATGATATTGATCCGGGCGAGAGTTGGTTTCAACAGAATGGCTCTACGTGCCATATGGCTACCATCGACTTATTGAAATCAGAATTTGGAGATATGTTGATTCCGAGAAATGGACCTATCAATTGGCCTCCAAGGTCGTGCGGTTGTACGCCTCTCGATTATTTCTTGTGGAACTGGTTGCTGGTAGAACACTTTTTCCATTTTAATGGAATTACTCCAAAAAATTTCAAATTACGGTGATTCAATTGCGCTAATATATTTCAGCAATAACAGTCACAAATAAAAATACTCAGAAATATATGGAGAGTTTCGGTTATAAAGAACTGGCCGAAGAGTATTTTATGAACAAAAACCAGGAAGATGTTCTAATTAACGTTAAAATAAAACAAGTAAGTGTTAAATTCGGCTGTGCCGAATTTTTTGATACCCTCCACCTGATTTTTAATTTTTAATTTTTAATTTTTAATTTTTAATTTTTAATTTTTAATTTTTAATTATTAATTTTGAATTTTTTATTTTTAATTTTTAATTTTTAATATTTAATTTTTAATTTTTGTGTTTTCCATTTTCCATTATTCATTTTTCAATTTTCATTTTCCAATTTCCATTTTTAATTTTTCAATTTTCATTTTCCATTTTCAATTTTTCAATTTTCAATATTCAATTTTCATTTTCCATTTTTCAATTTTCATTTTGCATTTTCCATTTTTCAATTTTCATTTTCCATTTTTCATTTTCAATTTTTAATTTTCAATTTTCATTTTCAATTTTTCAATTTTCATTTTCAATTTCCTTTTTCCATTTTTAATTTTTCATTTTTCAATTTTCATGTTCCATTTTCCATTTTTCATTTTCCAATTTTCATTTTTAATTTTTCAATTTTCATTTTTCATTTTCCATTTTCCATTTTTCAATTTTCATTTTTCATTTTTCATTTTTCAGTTTTCATTTTCCATTTTTTATTTTTTATTTTTCATTTTCCATTTTCCATTTTTCATTTTCCATTTTCCGTTTTTCAATTTTCATTTTTCGTTTTCCGTTTTTCATTTTTCATTTTTCATTTTCCCTTTTCCATTTTTCAATTTTCATTTTCCATTCTTCATTTTTCCATTTTCCATTTTTCAATTCTCATTTTCCATTTTCCATGTTTTAATTTTCATTTTCCATTTTTCAATTTTCATTTTACAATTTACATTTTTCATATTTCATTTTCCATTTTCCATTTTTAATTTTTCTCTTTTCAATTTTCATTTTCCATTTTTCAATTTTCAATTTTCATTTTCCATTTTTCATTTTCCATTTTTAATTTTCCATTTTTCACTTTTAATTTTTCAATTTCCATTTTCCATTTGTCATTTTTCATTTTTCAATTTTTATTTTGCATTTTTCAATTTCCATTTTTCATTTTTCAATTTTCTTTTTCCATTTTCCATTTTTCATTTTGCAATTTTCATTTTCCATTTTTCATTTTCCATTTTTAATTTTTCATTTTTCACTTTTAATTTTTCTATTTCCATTTTCCATTTTTCATTTTCTTTTTCTTTTTCCATTTTCCATTTTTCATTTTGCAATTTTCATGTTCCATTTTTCATTTTCGATTTTCCATTTTTCATATTTCAGTTCTCGTTTTTCATTTTCCACTTACCATTTTCCATTTTTCAATTTTCATTTTCCATTTTTCATTTTTCAATTTTCAATTTTCATTTTCCATTCTCCATTTTTCATTTTCTATTTTCCATTTTCCATTTTCCGTTTTTCATTTTCCATTTTTCATTTTCCATTCTCCATTTTTCATTTTCTATTTTCCATTTTTCATTTTCCATTTTTAATTTTTTATTTTTCAATTTTCTTTTTCATTTTCCATTTTCCATTTTTCAATTTTCATTTTACATTTTACATTTTACTTTTTACATTTTACATTTTACATTTTACATTTTACGTTTTACATTTTACATTTTACATTTTATATTTTACATTTTACATTTTACATTTTACATTTTACATTTTACATTTTACATTTTACATTTTACATTTTACATTTTACATTTTACATTTTACATTTTACATTTTACATTTTACATTTTACATTTTACATTTTACATTTTACATTTTACATTTTACATTTTACATTTTACATTTTACATTTTACATTTTACATTTTATATTTTACATTTTACATTTTACATTTTACATTTTACATTTTACATTTTACATTTTACATTTTACATTTTACATTTTACATTTTACATTTTACATTTTACATTTTACATTTTACATTTTACATTTTACATTTTACATTTTACATTTTACATTTTACATTTTACATTTTACATTTTCCATTTTCCATTTTCCATTTTCTGTTTTTCATTTTCCATTTTCCATTTTCATTTTCCATTTTTCGTTTTCATTTTTCGTTTTCATTTTTCGTTTTCATTTTTTCTTTCATATTGGCGATTTTTTTTTTTATTATAACGTGATAACGATAAAAAAAAATATGTGGCAATACAACTAACATGAGCTATGTTATTGTGTTCTTGGTATTGTTGCTATACATATTGTTAATATGCATAATTTTTTGTGGCATTTTTTTATGTTGTTGTACAATTATAATGTTCAACCACTAAACTGTTACAACAAAAACCACTGGGTTTTATGTTTTTTTTTTAGAGGTATCTACATATTTTTGCTCGTATCTAATCAGGATGATGCCCGATTTAGCCAATTTTCAATACCAACCTGCTGGGAGTTATGGCAAATGATATTATTGTAGCCTTATCCAGTTAGATGGCTTTTTTTGTGAATGAGCGTGATTTCAACAGACAGACGGACATCGCTATATCGACTCGAGCTGTGATAAGGATCAAGAATATATATACTTTATGGGGTCGGAAATTAGTTTTTCGATGCGTTACAAACGGAATGACAAACCTATATATACCCTCTGCCACTGAAGTGTGGAGGGTATAATTAAACTTAAATTCGTGTAGCATCGAAATACAGGAGCTATTATCTAATTTCGTCAAAGCACTAAAAAAACGCTACAAAGAAGTTAGCTGCAATAAACAAAACTTTTATATAAAAAGAGATCGAACAATACGTGTTGTTATTGATGGGGTCTCATCCAATGAGTTTCAGCTTAATTCAGGAGTACCCTAAGGTTCCGTTCTTTCTCCTTCTCTTTTCCTTATCTTTCTGAACGACCTTCTTGGTCAAACTTTTAACTCTATATACTCTTTCGCAGATGACAGCAGCATTTGTCATTAATTTTCCTTTAATTGTAGGCCAAGCCACTTGGAGGTTGGGGGGCAAAAGCGGACAATGAATGACACACTTAATCAAGACCTGTTAAGAATCTCCGAGTGCGGTAAAGCGAATAGGGTTGATTTAAATGCGCTGAAGACTCAATGCTGTATGTTGACCAATAGGGCCATGGATTCAACAATGTCATCTGTATATATGGGTTGTATAGGTATTGAGGAGTAGGATACTCTTGATGTTCTAGGCATGAGAATTCAATGTGATGTTGGTTGGAACGAGCATGTTTTTCAAGTGTCGAAAGAAGCATTCAAGTGTCTTGGTTTTCTAAAACGGTGCAAAAATTACTTCACTTCCTCTGACCTCCTTAAAATCTGATATACAACTCCCATATAGGGGCAAGAGCTTCAAAGTCTATTTTGGAGCTACTGGACCGTGTGCAAAGGAGGGCGTTGATGTTCATCAATGACAGTAGGGTATCCAATTATATTGACTCATTGGAACATCGTCGGAATGTGGGTTGTGTATCACTGTTCCATAGATACTACCATGGGAAATGTTCTTCTGAGATTAGCGAGTGCTCGAGTTTCGGTTCGCTCTACCCGCTTCTCTAGTAAATCACATCCGTTTTTAGTTTATTATCCAGTTGACCACAAAACGCATTACAGAGAGAATTCGTTTATCAGTCGAACTAGCCGTACGTGGAATAAACTCCCTGCAGAGGTCTTTCCTGACAGTTATAATCTAATAAAATTTAAGTCTAATATCCACAAACACTACTCCCTCTTTCCTCTTTCCCATAACCCTATTTTCCTGAGATCAACACAATGCACTGCATCTGTAGGGGCATCCCCTGAGTGTTGGTTAATAAATAAAAAAAAAGAAAAAAAGGCCAACTTACTGTCGCTTCAGAAACAACAAAGCAAGATAAGGCTGGAAGATCACGCAAATCTATCTAAGAGGCGGAAACTTAAAAATGTCAACGATCAAATTGGACGTATAAATATAAAAGGATCTTTCCTAAATCTATTACGATCACAGAAACAATTTACAAAAGTGGATATCATTAAAAAAGTTGTTAAAGCTAGTCCAGTGAGAACAAAACGGATTCTTAAAAGTATACCAACTCAGAGAGATGCACAACAGCTCACAAATGAAGAAGCATTAGCATTATTTCTGGATTTGAAAACAAAACAAAACAGCAATATATTCAGTTCAGATTGCGTGCAATTGAAAAAGGCTCAAATATGTATCCAGCATATCATCACATAACCGTTGCTAAAATGGATTGTTTGCCATCAAAGGACACTACTACAATCACACCAATTTCGGCAGAGGTACAACTACAATCTCTTGTAAATGGGGATGTGATAGTTCTTCGGCACAGAAACAACACAAACAAGTAGTATGTGAAAATATTTCGGACTCAGATATGTTCATGGTATCATTTGTACCATTGCGATAGAAAAAGATTTTGGAAGATTCAGAGCCTGCGAATAGTACAACTCAAACAAAAGATATTTGGAAAAATGAGACTCCATATTCTACGAAATACTGCAGGCCAATCAAATTTGAATTCGAAAAAGAAACTCATGATGCCATTAATAAAGAAGTTACTGATAACAAGGCCCAAATTGCAACACTACAGTTAGATCGGCAGCAAATTGTATTAAGCTACCAAAAATGCTGACAGTGATAGATGGTAAAGTAGGCCAGGCTTTGACTAACACGAAGGCTGCATCATATGCCAAGCAACATCAAGCCAATTAAATCAAGTCCCGACAAAATCACTAGATAATACCAATGTATATGAATTTGGATTATCACCACCACATGCAAGAATACGACTTATGGAACACATACTAAAAATAAGTTATGATTTGGATTTCGGTTCTTTAGGATCAATAAGAACCAACAAAGTGTTAAGAAGTTCAAAAAAGAAACATGTTCAAGATGAATATCGCAAATTTGGATTGATTATAGATCAGCCAAAATAAGGGTCAGGCGATACAAATGATGGCAATACCCCATGAAGATTCTTTTCAAATCCAGAAACGGCATCTGAAATAACAGAAGTGGATTTAAACCTTATTTTCAGATTTAAACTAATCCTAGAAGTACTTGCGTGCAATGAAGAAATTGACTCTAGAAAAATTTGGAGATTATGTTAAGGAAACTGCAAAAATATATACAACCAAGTACCCATGGAGAAATATGTCTGTAACAGTTAACAAAATTCTTTATCATGCAGAAGATGTCATTAAATGTCATTTGGTGCCACTTGGAGATCTATCAGAGGAGCCTCAGGAAAAAGGGAATAAGGATTACAGATTTTATAGAGAGCACAATACTAGAAAAATTTCACGACATTCCACAAATGAAGATCTTTTTAATATATTATTGGCAACGTTAGAGCCGTTCATCTCAGTATTCGAAATCAATGGAAAGTGGAACATCGGAATTTAGATGAAGAAGTCAAAAAACTACTAAAGAACAGAAATAACACAGAACAAAATATGGAATATTTGCAATCAATATTTGAATCAAATGAATAATAATTAAAATTGCATGAATAATAATTATAGTACGAAAAACATAGTATTTGTATATAATCTAACCCATAAAAACAAAGTTTTTATTAAAACTCTTTCTTTCCTTACGGATACGAATTTTGAATAACTCCGTGACTGTGGGTGACTGTATGTGACTATCTTAAAATTAATCTTTGGCCACAACAAGTCTAAGGACAAAGTTTCAGATCCATCGGATGAGGGGAAGTGGAGTTTTAATCTCTCAGTGACTGTGCGTGACTATGTCAAAGTTAATCTTTTTTTCACAGCAAGTTTATCGACGAAGTTTCAGATCGATCGGATGAGGGGAAATGACATTGCGTGACCGTGCGTGACTACCCCAAAAATAATCTTTAGTCACAACAAGACTATGGGCCAAGTTTCAGATCAATTGGATGAGGGGGAATGGGGCCCACCCACGACAGACAGACAGAGAGTATGAGTTAAAAGAAAGAGTTTAAAAACAATAATAAACAGAACCTCCCATTGTTACAAATGCTATTAAAATCTATTGCAGTTTTTTTTAAAGGTTTTTTTTTATCCTCATATGTACGAAACGTTTTAATAAATAAGAAAGATTCAAAAAATAAAAACCCTTAATTTCATATCAAAATCAGAATCATTGCGCTAATGTTCAGCAGATTTATTTTGTAAAAATTAACAAATTTGACAGCAAAAATGATAAATTTTTCTGTAGTAATAAATAATAATGAGAAATTTTTGTGTAGTAATAGCAAGACTATTAGATAATATTACTAACGTTTTTTTAAGTGGAAATATTCTTTGAGTGTAAACAAATTTGCAAATTTGTCACAAAAAAATATGACATTTTTTAATAAATAAAAAAAACCCATATTGCACGCTAAAAGTTAAAAAAAATTAAAAGTTCAACTTTGACCTAAAATTTCTTAAAAAGTACTCAATCAGTTTTAATGAAATTAAAAAAGACTCAAGTACAACTAAATATCTACCCACCAGAAAAAGAATTACTAAAGTATTTTGATCGGTTCAAAAGTTACAGAATTTTGACCAATGAAAAAGAATTTTCAGCCACTACGCAGCGCACAGTTCAAACATGTCTCAGAGAACATAATTTAAAAGGCCGCAGGCCAAAACTCGCCATTTAAACGCAAACCATTCTACGAAGCGTATGAAATACGCAAAGGAACATTAAAATTAGGTAGCCAGAAAATGGAGAAATTTTTTATGGACAGATGAGAGTTATGTTTGATGGAAAAGGTTCTCGTTCATACGTCAGGCGTCTTCAAAACTCTGAATACAATCCAAAATACACTACAACAACCATTAAACATGGAGGGTCATGGAGTAGGTCCAACACATTGTATTAAAACCATAATAGACCAACACGTTTACATAAATATTTTGGATACTGTGATGCTACCCTACGCAAAAAAAGAGATGCCTATGGTATGGGTCTTCCAACAAGATAATGAAACCAAGCACGCCAGTAAGAAAGCAAAGTAATGGTTCGGAAGAAATTCGCTGAACGTTTTGAAGTGGCCTGTGCAGTACCAGACCTCATTCCCAATGAAAATCTTTGGGCTGACATCAAAAGCAGCGGTTCACTTTGGTAAGTCTTTCATGATTCCTGGAGCAAAATTCCTCTAAAAGGGTGTCATGACTTGGCTAAATAGATGCCGTTATTGTCAATAAAGACATCCTAACTAAATATTAAATTTATAGAATAATCTTATCTTTAATATATAATTAATTTTAAGTAATGAAGCTATTATTTATTTCTTATTTTTATCATTTTAAGTGCATACGAGGGCGGATCAATAAGTCCCTGACTTTTCGAGTACCACCTGTTAATAGACTACTGTAAATTTGAGCAAGTTCCGTCATTTACTTTGCGTTTAACAGCTGTTCAAAACATACAACCTCGTTTTTTTTTTTTTTTTTTTTTTTTTTTTTTTTATGGAAAAAAGTGAATTTCGAGTGCTCATTAAACATTATTTTTGCAACAGAAAAAAAAAAAAAAACCGTCAATCACATCAAGGAAAAGCTTGATAAATACTATGGGGACTCTACCATCGATTTCAATGGTAAAAAAGTGGTTTACTGACTTTCGTTGTGGTCGCACAAACACAAACGACGCTGAACGTTCTGGACGGCCAACTGAGGTGAATACTCCCGAAAATATCGAAAAAATCCACGATATGGTGTTGGCCGATCGAAGAGTAAAAGTGCGTGAGATTGTTGATGCCATAGACACTTCATATGGCAGTGTGGTTTCGATTTTAAATGATCAGTTGGGTTTAAGAAAGCTGTTTGCAATTGACCATAAACGTAATCGTGTGACAACTTCAAAATTCCATGAATTGGGCTACGAATCGGTACCTCATCCGCCAAATTCTCGGATTTAGCCCCCAGTGACTATTTCCTATTTCCAAACCTAAAGAAATGGCTCAGTGGAAAGAGATTTAGCTCCAACGATGAAATTATTGATCAAACAAATGCATATTTTATGGACTTTGAAAAATCCTATTTTTTGGAAGGGATACAAAAATTGGAGAAACGTTGGACTAAGTGTATTAAGCTAAAAGGAGATTATGTTGAAAAAAAAATTTTTTTTTTTGCAAAAAAAACTGTGTTTCATTCTAAAAGTCACGGACTTATTGATCCGCCCTTGTATTTGAAAAGTTGTGCTATTTTTTCCGCCAATTTTCATATTTTTTTCACAAAGTTCCTGAAATTCGTTGAAAACGATAAATAAACTTATTATTTTTTCCTTTTGTAATTTTTTTGAGAGGGTTCTACTTCTAAAAACGCATTCAGAAGTTTCTTAAATTTACAAATGTAAATAAGAGGCTTTTAAAAACATTGCTTGTGGGGGGTGGTGCTATTTTTTTTTCGTAGCTGTAATTCCATTAATTCTTTAATACAAATTGAATATGGACTAAAGGTTAAAAATTAAATAATTTTGTGGAATTAATTTTTTCTTTTAATTTCAAACTTATAAAAAATTTTAATTTTGTATATAAACAGTGAAGAAAAAAAAATATTTTTATTTGAAAATTAACAGAAAAAATAAAATTTTTTCACGAATTTTCATGTCAAGTGACCCAACTTTTGAAACCGATGTATTCCGATCGGGATGAATTTGCACCAAGGTTAGCCCTATTGGTTAGTAGTTTAGACACAATTTTTCAACCAGATTGGTCAAGAACTCTCTGAGTTAGAGGGGGTCAAAATTTGACATTTTGGCCAAACAGGTGTTTTTTCTCATCCATGTATCTTTTTATCTATTGTTCTTAGCAAAATTTGTTCCAAACAGTTTAGATAGCTATTTCTTCAATCTTTCGGGAAAAAAAATTTATAATAAATAAAAAAAAAATTTGACTTTTTGCAAAATCAAAAATTTTTTGACTTTCTTTTCAAAAAAAACGCCCTTTTTTCGCTCAAAAGAAAGCTTAGGTTTTCACCTTTAAGAGATTTTTGGACGCTTAGTGGGATGCGAGTGGGATATCTATAAAAAAAAATGTTTTGTAAGATTACGGTTTTTAAATTTTTAGCATATGCACTAATTTGAATTTCTTCCTATTAGTATGTGTTTCTAAAAATAAAACTTATACTGAGAAACTAGACAAATTAACCTTTCCTAATTTGATCCCGATCGGAAAACATCGGTTTCACAAGTTGGGTCACTTGACATGAAACGCCCCATATATATATATATATTAGAGTTATTCAAAAATAATTTTTGCTTCTGATCTTTGGATATTATCACTTTTTTAAAGGTTTTTGCATCAATAAAAATTATGGCGTATTTTTATTTTCTAAATTCCATCTCCTTACCCGGCCTCTAGGCGACTGAAAACGCGGATTTTGAGTGACGTTTTTAAAATAACCAAAAAATTTTGAAAATTTATAAAATTGCACTTGACTATTCGATTCTACAGGAAAAATCAAGAAGATAGGAATTTTCTTTACGCTTTTCTAATGTACCATGTAGCTATTAGGGTGGTCCAAAAAGTCATCTTTTTTTAAAAATATTTTTTAGATTTTTTTTTAAACGCTCAATGAATATTTGGCTCTCTCTGAGGAAGATGGTACAAACAGTTTTCTTTTATCGCAACCCGTTAAAAAGTTATTAAGCCCCAAATCATTATTCTTAAATGAAGACACAATAATTTATAGTTTTGTAATTCTTATACAAATTTGATTATTTATTTAAAACAACAATAAATATTAATTCAAATAATTTTTTTCCACCGCAGATAAAGCGAAACCATTTAAATTGTTTTTATTTTTCACTAAACACGAATCATTCAGCCTTGAAATTTTACCAACAAGTTGTTCCGTGTAAATACTTGTTGATTGTATATTTTCAACTATTTTAATTGCATTCTTAAAACTTTTTTGGGCTGGCCATTCATCGGCCTTAAAAAGCATAAATGAAATATGAATTCCATAATTAACAAGAGTTTTTAAACTCTGGAGAGTAATATAATGAAACGTTGATTTCCAAAAAAACTGAATAAATATATGTTAACTTGTTAGTTACATCTTCGATATTACTGACCACTTCTTCGCATTCTACGACATCAATAAAATCTTTCTCATATAGTATTTGATCAGTACCATTAATCAACTTTACAATATCTTCCGTGCTTTCTTCCACTGTAACCGTATTGAATATTTTGTTATTATATTCTTCTAAATCGTTTGAAAAAAGACTAACACTTTAATCAATTGTTGAAAGCTGTGTAAACTGATCTTGATTATTATTGCCTAACAGCTTTATACGCAAATTTTCTTTTTCTTCTACAGAAATTCTTCCATCAAAAATGGCAAATATAGAATTTTCTTCACTTACATAATCCATGTGTCTTAATTGAGTTGATTTTGCGCTATTGGCAATCAGGGAAAAATATTTTCCTTCAATTTTTGAGAACTCTTCGAGTTCCATCAAAAAATCCAAATCATTTTTTGGAGCATATATCGTTGACTCGCAAGTAAACCAATACTTTAAATATATTGTTATAAAATATAAAAGCATAGATTCAAATTGTTCCACTAAGGCTTTCGGTATATTGAAATGATCTTTAAAAAGCATAATTTTAAAAATATAAATAACTTTCGAGAGCCATCTGGCATGATGATCTGCTCCACATGATTTTATTTTGTAGCCGGGGTTTGCATTTAAATGTACAAGGGCCAATTCCGCTACTTCTAAGTGATCTGCTCTTCGATGATTAATGTTTGTTTGTGTTACATATAAATCTACTAAAGTTTGTAGATTTTTCTCAAGAATTGGCTTAGCTGTTTTCGAGTGGATCGCAGGTGTAATCTCCAAATCACGATTTTGGTTGAACCATTTTCGAAATTGACCAAATATAGGAATACCGGCACCAACACTTTTCATCACCACTTCTTTAAATAGATTAGCTACACATAGCTCCTTCTGGTGAAGTCGGCATGGTCGGCGATTTAATTGTTTCTTGATTGACTTTTCAAACAACACTGCTGCACCACCTTTAATACCAGAATTTGCTGCTGTAGTGTCATAAGATAGACCCACAATATTATTTGTAATATTTAAATTATCACATTGTGCCTTTAGTTCAAACGCAATAGATTTTGCTGAACCATCATCTATAAAATTGCACGAAATCAATTTTCGTAGCCCATTCAGTTAAAAATAAAGATTTATGGTTGAATATCTTTTTAACGGATTGTGATTAAAAAAAAACTGTTTGCACCATCTTCCTCAGAGGGAGCCAAACGTTCATTGTGCGTTTAAAAAAAAAAATCTAAAAAATATTTAAAAAAAAAAATTACTTTTTTGGACCACCCTGATATCTGTATGGTACATTAGAAAAGCGTAAAGAAAAATCCTACCTACTTGATTTTTCCTGTAGAATCGAATAGTCAAGTGCAATTTTAAATTTTCAACAGTTTTGGTTATTTTAAAAACGTCACTCAAAATCCGCGTTTTCAGTCGCCTAGAGGCCGGGTAAGGAGATGGAATTTTCCAGAAATAAAAACGCCATTATTTTTATTGATGCAAAACCCTTTAAAAAAGTGATAATATCCCAAAATCAAATTTTTTTGAATAACTCTAATATATATATATATATATATATATATATATATATATATATATATATATATATATATATATATTTGTTTTTTTGTTATACACTGAAAAAGTAAATCAAATACTAGCGATTTTCCTTTCATTCTTGTTTAGCGCCTTTTAGCGCTTTTTACGGTTTTTAAATTTTTAGCATATGCACTAATTTGAATTTCTTCCTATTAGTATGTGTTTCTAAAAATAAAACTTATACTGAGAAACTAGACAAATTAACCTTTCCTAATTTCATGCCGATCGGAAAACATCGGTTTCAAAAGTTGGGCCACTTGACATGAAACGCCCCATATATATATATATATTTTTTTTTTGTTATACACTTAAAAAGTAAATCAAATACTAGCGCTTTTTAGCGCTTTTCCTTTCATTCTTGTTTAGCGCCTTTTAGCGCTTTTTCCTTTAAAAAAAAAAGTTGGCATCGCTGCGTATATACGTATGATGATTACCATTTTTCTAAGCTTTTATTTTTTTTTTGTATTTTTATTTTTATTTTGATACTCACCTTTTATTGTATCTGAAGCTTCAGCAGTACCTCGTTGCTTTTCCATGGCAGCTTTTTTCTCTAAATCACCATGATAGGCTACATTTGATATGATTTTCGTATTTTGTTTAATACGCAATGTCTCTGGATCATCGGCGACCTGTCATCGATAGTGTACAAGAAAAAAGAAGGATGAGGTGGAATTTAAAAAAGGAAAAAATTGGAATAAGTGCTTATATTTTGTTGTTGCAAAAAATATGTAAACTAAAACTAATGTAAAATCTTTACAATAATATCTTATTATAGCCTTGAGGTGGTAATGGTATGAGGCACACTATGGTATGCCAGGAATACGAGTAGTTTGGTGGTGGATGCCAAAAGTAACGCAATATGTTGAAAGTTCTACTATGGACAAGTTAACGCCTTCTTTACGGTTTTTTTTTTTTTTTTATTCTATACCACCAAATCACTCGAACACTTGGTTTCTTACAAAAATAAATAAAACTATATATGTAGTACTTGATAGAGAATTCATTCTATCTACATATGTTCGTTGATGTCTAGTGACTGACCTGTGTAAATTTGCCTTTAGCTTTTTCAAAATCTTCATGATATTTTACATTCGATTGGATTTTTGTATTTTCCGCTATTCTCTTTAATTCGGGCGTATCTGCAATAGCTGTGGCTTTGGCCTTTGGAATGTGTCTGCAAGAAATAAATATGAAAAAAAAAAAATATGAAATTATTAAAGAATGTAAAAAATTTTAAAACATATTTGAAGCCAACTAAACTAAAACTATACTGTCATGATCGGACTATTTTGGAGCACCCCATATGAAGTTTAGTATATATCGCCATAAAAACTCAAAACTTTACTTTACAACCTACGCGCTATACTAAATTTGTGAGCAAGAGATTTGTCCTATACTAGGAGGGCTATATGATAAGTTCCAGGCTTTGGACAGAAATAACATTTTTGATTTTTCAACACAATACGAGGCCGGCTCAATAAATCTTTAACGTTTTGAATGAAAGACAGTTAACTTAATATACGAGGGTGAATCAATAAGCCTTTACAGAAAACAAATATAAATTCATATAAATTATAAGTTTTAAACTTTTATAGATGTTAACCAGAAAAATTACAGTCGGTCTAGACCGACTATACGATACCCTATACCATGGGTTTAGAGACCCTGTCTCTTAGGTCCAACTAATTAGATATAGAAAATAAGTATAAACAAAATTTGAGTGGCATTGTCATTAAATTTTTTTTTTTTGCCTTCGGATATGCAAAAGTTCATATCGGATGCCATTTTTATATGGGGACTAGGTCGAAAAATGAACCGATCATAACCATATTTGGTAACGTCACATATTTTTTGCAAAAACATATAAACCAAATTTGAGAAAAATCAGTGCAATAATTTTTTTTTTTTTTTTTTTATAGATTTAAGTGAAGATCGGGAATCAGCTTCAAATGGGGGCTGTGTCTACGAATTGTCCTATAGGGTTTTTTATTGGACTACTGATAAATGGATCCAATAAACATAGACAAACCCAATTTGACCGAGAGCTATATGATAATTTGGATATTATGGCAATTTAAGTCGATAACATAAGGGTCATTTATATGGGGACTAGGTCTGAACATGAACCGATTTTCACCAATTTCAATAGCCGTTAGAAACTTCTATAGTAAATTTCATCAAAATATGTTCATATTTGCGGCCAGTAGTTTGATTACAAGGTTTATGTGGACACACAGACAGACGGACGGACGAACGGACAGACGGACAATGCTAAACCTACTCTGAAAGTGAAACTGAGTCGATCGGTATAATAACAGCCATTTATATAGATATAGATACCCTATACCACTATGTGGTTAGGGTATCTATAATATTAATAGGCTAGGCGATTTCTTGTTACCGATATGTTGTTCCACCGTTTTATCCCGATTTTGACCAAACGTATATTATTTGAAAGGTATTTCTGTTTAGCTGTTCACCAGATTTACAGCTTTTTAAGTTTTGTGATGTGTAAACATCTATACGCGCAGGGGGGTAAATTTATGTTTCACAATACAATCACAAAAACAGCGTAACATATGAGCTCCCATGTTACGCTGTGAGCCGTAAGACAAATCGGTGTGACTTATGATTGTATTGGTGAAAAAATTATGATACAATATTGTTTCAGCTAATTCAAGAACCTTTTGCTGTAAATCGTTAAAAATTTCACAATATAAACGTATAACATATACATAATTCAACAACCCCACCAGTATAGCCAGATACCCTGCAGTTGTTTGCTATAAGTGATGCATAGATGACGCTTTCTGTTTGATTTTAAAAAAGTGACATAAAAAATCTTTAATTAGTAGATGTTTACACATCTCCCCTGTGATCGGACTCACATGATTTTGATGTGTAAACATCTAAACGCGCAGGGGGGTAAATTTCATGTGAGCTCACAATAAAAAATTAAAAATAAAAATGGAAAAATTAAAAACGAAAAATTAAAAATGAAAAAAGAAAAATAAAAAATGAAAAATAAAAAATAAAAATGAGAAATAAAAATGAAAAATTAAAAATTAAAATTAAAAAATTATAAAACAAATGAAAAATTAAAAATTAAAAATAAAAATTAAACGAAAACTAAAAAAAAAAAAAAAAATTAGTAATGAAAAATGAGAAATAAAAAATTAAAAATTAAAAATAAAAAATGAAAAATAAAAAAGGAAAAACTTAAAATAAAAAAAAAATTAAAAATTAAAAATCAAAAATGAAAAATGAGAAATGAAAAATAAAAAATGAAAAATACAAAATTAAAAATAAAAAAATCAAAAAACGAAAAATGAAAATTAAAAAAATGAAAAATGAAAAATAAAAAATGAAAAATTAAAAATGAAAAGTGGAGAATGAAAAAGGAAAAATGAAAAATAAAAAATGAACAATAAAAACTGAAAAATGAAAAACAAAAATATAAAACGAAAATTAAAAATTATGAAAAATGAAAAATAAAAAATTTTAAATGAAAAATAAGATATGAAAAATAAAAAAATAAAAACGAAAAATTAAAAGTTGACCAGTTGAAATAATAAATAATTATAAATATTTTTATATTAGCAGAGCCCCTGCAGTTGTTTGCTATAAGTGATATATAGTTGACGCTTTCTGTTTGATTTTAAAAAAGTGCCATAAAAAAAAATCTAGTTACTGGATCGGATTCACATGATTTTTTATTTTAAGTAAATTGCATTTAAGGTTGATACTAATACATACATAAAATTATATACTTGCTATGTGTGTGTTTATTAAATTTGTTAATGTGTTTGTTAATGAGTTTGTTATGCCTATTCACAATTAAAATAAACCAAAAAAGCGTTGGTTTGTGAATTGGCTAAGTTAAAAAATAATGCTGCCAGAAATTGCACTCGAATTTCGAGCGCTGGAATCTGCTAGTATCTATAATATTAATAGGCCGATGTTTTGTTCTACCGTTTTATCCCGATTTTGACCAAACGCATATTATTTTAATAGTATTTCTTTTTAGCCGTTTTGCAGATTTACAGATTTTTAAATTTTTTCCTTTATTTTGAGTAAATTGCATACATAAAATTATACAATGCTATGTGTGTGTTTACTAAATTTGTTAATGTGTTTTTAATAAAAATGAGTTTGTTCTAGCATACCTTTAGGGTCTTTATTTAATGAAAAATTAAAATTTCCTAGAATTTGCACTCGAATTTCGAGCGCGAGAATCTGCTAGTATTAATAATTAATAATTAACCCGTTCTTTTAGGAAATTTTTATATAATTATGTACCTTAATTCGCATTTAGAACATTAAAAATGCACGAAGAATTAAATTTGTAAATTTTAATATCAATTAATTAATTTTAATTTCCAACAAGCTAATAATTTTTAAAAACTACAATTAATGAACTAAATATCAAAATATGATAAAAACTCCAGACCATGGGATATTTAAAAAAAAATTTGTGGGGCGCTCAATACTTTACATCAGCTAATACAACGCGAATATATTTTTTTACGGAAAACTCGACAAGGTATCTGAAAGTACTTTTCTTTCCTTTAAATATATTTATACTAGGGCGGATCAATAAGTCCGTGACTTAGAATGAAACACAGTTTTTTTTTTAAATTATTTTTGAACATAATCTCCTTTTAGCTCAATACACCTAGTCCAACGTTTCTCCAATTTTTGTATCCCTTCCAAAAAACAGGATTTTTCGAAGTCCATAAAATAGGCATTTGTTTGATCAATAATTTCATCGTTGGAGCTAAGTCTCTTTCCACCGATCCATTTCTTTAGGTTTGGAAATAGGAAATAGTCACAGGGGGCTAAGTCCGGAGAATATGGCGGATGAAGTACCAATTCGAATTGCGGTTAAACAACTCCAAACAATCCTTTGAAGTTGTCACACGATTACGTTTATGGTCAATTGAGAGCAAACGCAGCACCCTTCTTGCAGACAGCTTTCTTAAACCCAACTGATCATTTAAAATCGAAACCACACTGCCATATGAAGTGTCTATGGCATCAACAATCTCACGCACTTTTACTCTTCGATCGGCCAACACCATATCGTGGATTTTTTCGATATTTTCGGGTGTATTGACCTCAATTGACCTCAATCGCCCTCGTAAATATAATATTTTTCTGGGACTAATCTATCGTTGAAATTACATAAAGAATCGTTGGAATTACATAAAGAAAGTAAAACAACACATTTTAATAAATTATGTATCAAATAAATGGCAATTTATTGAGCTTTAAAGAAAAGTAGAAGTAAAATTTAATTTTCGATATTAAGACTAAATGACCGGACATGTTTGTTGATACTTCCCATTAATTTTTGCACATCTTTCCTTCCCACCTCAGCAGAATACTTGTTTCATTTACTTAACATTAAATGTTCAGTTTTTGCTTCTTCTTTACTCTTCTTTAATTTATTTTTTACATTTGCCCAACATCTTTCGATTGGTCAAAATTGTGGGCAATTAGGAGGTTTAATATATTTGGATATTACATCTACCCGTTTGTCTATATATCACTTCATTGTTAAATTTGAATAATGACATGATTCCTAATCGGGCCAAAATGTGACTGAGTTCTTGTGCTGTTTAACGCTGTTGTATACAAATCTGCCGTCATTGTTGATGATGTTACAAATGCAGAACTCTTCAAGCCTCAACTGCGTATAGCTTGCCATACCATAATTTTCGTTTTCCATATTTATCCATTTTGGTATACTTACATGTAGGGGGCGATATTTCCACTTTTCGTTGTAATATAATACTTGTTTCCAGGCAACTGCTTAAAATCAGATTTTACATAGGTTTCATCATCCATCATTATACAACCTTTAAACTTCGTCAAAACTTTGGTGTACAATAAACGGGCGAGTGTTTTAGCAACAGACTCCAGTTAAACACCCGAACCGTACAGAAATGTTGGTTATTTAACCGCTTGGTAGGAATTTAATCCTTCGTAGAAGTAGAAGCTACACAGTGCTTCTACTATTTTAAACTTTTTGGCTCTATCTCATCAGAGATCCCAGTAATTTTTTTAATGGAAATTAGTACTTTTTTCTTCAAAGCGGAATCCATAACTTTTTTTAAACTCTTTCTTTTAACTCGTACTCTCTGTCTGTCTGTCTGTCGTGGGCCAACCCCATTCCCCTTATCCAATTGATCTGAAATTTGGCCCATAGTATTGTGACTACAGATTAATTTTGGGGTAGTCACGCACAGTCACGCATAGTCACGCACAGTCACGGAGTGATCTAAATATCATTTCTCCTAATCCGATCGATCTGTAAGTTGGTATATGCACTTGCTGTGAAAAAAAGATTAACTTTGACTTAGTCAAGCACAGTCAAGCATGGTCACGCACAGTCATGGAGAGATTTAAAACCGATTTCCCCTCATCCAATCAATCTGAAACTTGGTCGATATACTTGCTGTAAGGAAAGATTAACTTCGACATAGTCACGCACAGTCACGCACAATCACGGACAGTCAAGGAGAGATTAAAACCTCACTTCCCCTCATCATATCGATCTGAAACTTTGTCCTTTGTGGCCAAATATTAAAGTAGACAAAGTAAACAATTTGATAAACTTAATTCTAAATTATTACAACAAACACACTCAACTTTTAAAATTCTTTAGAGGTGTCTTCATATTTTTGGACATATCTTGGCACAATGACGCCTAATTTACCCCGTTTTCAGTAGCAGCCTACTCCAAATAATGATAAACAATATAATCACATATATAATCACAACTTTACGCAGGTAAATGGTTTATTTTATGAATGAGCGTAATTTCAACAGACAGACGGACGGACGGACATCGCTGTATCGACTCGATAAGAATATACATAATTTATGGGGTTGCAAATACATTTTTCGATGCGTTGCAAACGAAATGATAAACTGATATATGTATACCCTCTTCACAGTGGTGTGGAGGGTATAAAATGGAGAACTATATTTTTAAAGGCGAAAGTCAAAACGATAAAATTTTTATTATGTCAAAACACTTTCTTGACAGACTGTATATTTTTGAAATTCTGATCTTATATAATAATGATGACGTAATAAGTAGCAAATGAATAGCTGTTTCATTGAAAAAAAAAACAATTAAAACTATTTCAATCATATTAAATGTTAAGCTGTTTTCCTTTTCTATGGCATTATTATTCATGTGTAAACCAGCGCACAAATTAAAACTAATCTCGGTTTTGCATTCAACTCTACAAATAAACAACGAATCAATGACACTCCTTTTATGGACAAACTATAAACTTTTATTTCGTAGATGCGCAATATGTTTGAGTTCAAATAATGAATTGATATCTTGAACAAAAAAAAAAATAAATAAATAAAATTACACAATTTTTCTATAATTGAATTGATGTTGTTTCTTTATTTGGTCTTTCCACGTTACAAAGTTTAATCTTGATTTTTTTTATATTTGTTTTAGATTATTCTATACGTAAACTTCTTAAGTAATTATTAAAAGCAAAAGTTATATTGCTTTCTGATTTATTTCTGTTTTGTTTTTTTTTTTTTTTTTTTTAGATTTCTATGTCCATCTTATTTATTTTGAATTTTTTTATAAGTAATTGTATTTTAGTTGTCTATGAGTACATGATGTTATTTTATTGTAACTGTTGGCAAATGTTTGCGCTTTTAATCTTCTAAATGAAAGTAAAATGAGACATACATATAAATATATGTACATAAATGCTATCAAACAAAAATACTGAAATATAAAGTAGATTTTTTTTTTTATAAATTCATCCAAATCAGCCAGGTTCTATTTTATTTGGTTCACTGGGTTATTATGTTCTTTTTTTTGTTGTTGTATTTTTTGCTTTTTGTTTAGAACTTGGCAAATGGATTGCCACAATTATCGCTTTAATATGCTACCTTCTTTTTTTAATGGATATCAATGCTGTCAATTTTGCGTATTTTTTAAACGGTGATTTCTAGCAGAGTTGATAGCTGACAAAAATGCAAATGCTTGTTTCATCCTTGGAGTTCTGATCCCACATTTTACAGAAAATTGATGGGTAAAACTTTCTCAATCAAAAATTTAATTGACACAAATAAGTTTTTACTTGATTTTAGTAATTCATTTAAAACGCATATTTATTTATTAATTTTTTTTTTAATTCAGCAAATAAAACAAGAAAATACCCTGTACAATGCTCCAAAATCCAACTTTGCTGAGGTCATAACTGGATACAGAACATAATCACAATAAGCGTTGTAATGACTTTTCTATGATTTTATTTAGCTTACTTTGTCTGTTTACAATTTTTACCTCGGTTTGATCACAATTGCTCGCGGTTAGCCGGAAAGCGGATTTTTGTAAATGAATTTTCAACAACTTCTCGACTAGCTAGAATTCTGAAATTTTCAACATTTACTTAAAGTGGGGGAGAACACATATAATCAACTTTTACATGATCTGATTATTATTTCTCGTAGTTGGTCTAAAAGTGTGTAAAAGCATATTTCAAAACGTTTTTTATACCCTCCACATACATATATAGGTTTTCCATTCCGTTTGTAATGCATCGAAAAACTAATTTTCGACCCCATAAAGTATATATATTCTTGATCCTTAGCACAGCTCGAGTCGATATAGCGTGTGTCTGTTGAAATCACGCTCATTCACAAAAAAAAAACCATTTACCTGGGTCAGGTTACAAAAAAAATTATTTCCCATTATTCCCACCAGATTGGTATTTAAATTAAAATTAAAAATTAAAAATTAAAAATTAAAAATTAAAAATTAAAAATTAAAAATTAAAAATTAAAAATTAAAAATTAAAAATTAAAAATTAAAAATTAAAAATTAAAAATTAAAAATTAAAAATTAAAAAATTGAAAATTAAAAATTGAAAATTAAAAATTAAAATTTAAAAATTTAGAATTAAGAATTAAGAATTGAAAATTAAAAATAAAAAATTAAATATTAAATATTAAAAATTAAAAATAAAAAATAAAAAATAAAAATTAAAAATCAAAAATTAAAAATTGAAAATTAAAAATTAAAAATAAAAATTTTAAAATTAAAAATTAAAATTTAAAAATTGAAAATTAAAAATTAAAAATTAAAAATTAAGAATTAAAAATAAAAAATAAAAAATTAAATATTAAAAATTAAAAATTAAACATTAAAAATTAAAAATTATTGCCACATATTTTTTTTATCGAAAGAAAAAATATAATCCCTCAAAAGTCAAACAAAAAGTACCATGAAAAAAAATTAAAAATGAAAAATTAAAAATTAAAAATAAAAAATTAAAAATTACAAATTAAAAATTAAAAATCAAAAATTAAAAATTAAAATTTAAAAATTTAGAATTAAGAATTAAAAATTAAAAATTAAATATTAAAAATAAAAATTAAAAATCAAAAATCAAAAATTAAGAACTAAAAATTAAAAATTAAAAATTAAAAATTAAAAATTAAAATTTAAAAATTAAGAATTAAAAATAAAAAATTAAATATTAAAAATAAAAAATTAAATATTAAAAAATTAAAAATTAAAAATTAAAATCTAAAAATTAAGAATTAAAAATAAAAAATAAAAAACTAAATATTAAAAATTAAAAAATTAAACATTAAAAATTAAAAATTAAAAATTAAAAATTAAAAATTAAAAATTAAAAATTAAAAATTAAAAATTAAAAATTAAAAATTAAAAACTAAAAATTAAAAATTATTACCACATATTTTTTTTATCGAAAGAAAAAATATAATCCCTCAAAAGTCAAACAAAAAGTACCATGAAAAAAAATTAAAAATGAAAAATTAAAAATAAAAAATTAAAAATTAAAAATTAAAAATCAAAAATTAAAATTTAAAAATTTAGAATTAAGAATTAAAATATAAAAATTAAATATTAAAAATAAAAATTAAAAATAAAAAATTAAAAATTAAAATTTAAAAATTAAGAATTAAAAATAAAAAATTAAAAATTAAAAAATTAAAAATTAAAAATTAAAAATTAAAAATTATTGCCACATATTTTTTTATCGAAAGAAAAAATATAATCCCTCAAAAGTCAAACAAAAAGTACCATGAAAAAAAATTAAAAATGAAAAATTAAAAATAAAAAATTAAAAATTAAAAATTAAAAATCAAAAATTAAAAATTAAAATTTAGAATTAAGAATTCAAAATTAAATATTAAATATTAAAAATAAAAATTAAAAATCAAAAATTAAAAATTTAAAATTAAAAATTAAAAATTAAAAATTAAAAATTAAAAATTAAAAATAAAAAATTAAAAATTAAAATTTAAAAATTAAGAATTAAAAATAAAAAATAAAAAAATAAATATTAAAAATAAACAAATTAAAAATTAAAAATTAAAAAATTAAAAATTAAAATTAAAAATTAAAAATTAAGAATTAAAAATTAAAAATTAAAAATTAAGAATTAAAAATTAAAAATGAAAAATTAAAATTTCAAAATTAAAAATTAAGAATTAAAAATAAAAAATTAAATATTAAAAATTAAACATTAAAAATTAAAAATTAAAATTTATGAATTAAAAATAAAAAATTAAAAATGAAATATTAAAAATTAAACATTAAAAATTAAAAATTAAAATTTAAAAATTAAGAATTAAAAATAAAAAATAAAAAATTTAAAATTAAATATTAAAAATTAAAAAATTAAAAATTAAAAATTTAAAAATAAAAATTAAAAATAAATATATATAAAAATTTACAGTTAAAAATTATAAATTAAACATTATAAATTGAAAAAGGTATAAATTACAAATTGAAGGTAGCGAGTTCCAAAGACGAATTGAATTGACATAAAATTGCCATTCGGAAGTCCCGTAGGCTTTACGAAAATAAATCCACTAAATTTGGTAATCGTTATATAATTGCAAACATACTAACTGTGATGTTAACTATGTATATAATTTCACATTTTAAAGTAGGCGTTTTTTAGAATTACACACAGAAATATTATTGCTTTAAATCAAATGAGTTTAATTTGGTAAAAAGTGTGCTTATATAAACATAATTTTTTTGGAATATTTATGTTATTTTTATATGACATATCTTGTGTGTAATTAACAATAAGTATTAAGTCAGTTTAAAGGATAAATGATTCGATTATAATTACATCATTGATAAAAGAATCTTTTCTTCAAACTGTATCTAAGGAAGACGGAAATATTATTAATCAGAACTGAAAGCAAATAATGTTAAAAAGTAGTGCGGCTTTATTTGTTTTGATAATAATAGCTTATTGGTTTTTTGATGTGGTTAAATTTTCTGTTGGAAATATGTATGTGCCAATCAAATTCACAAAATCTATTACATCAGTTATGTATAATTGTTAGTTACACTTGTGAATCGAAATAAAAAGTTTATACTTATTTGGCGTTTTGAAATTGGCAACACTATTTTCATGCACTCTCATGTTATTGTTAGTGATATATCCAATTATTTTACGGATAACTTGTGAATCTGACAAATTTCGATTGATTTTTAATTTTTACTACTTTATAAAATGGTGATTCAAAATTTTATAAAAATGTTTATTAAATGTAGAGATAACAATAAAATGGATATATGATTTTTTTGGATAGCTTTTGTAATTTTTGATTTTGAAAATAAATCGGTATGTTTAAATTTTATATACATCATATTTAATTGTTTTTATATTTGTTTCTGTTGCAAATTTATATATACATATTATTTTTTAATAAAATAGGTGGGCCCAAAAAGAATTTAAAATATATATTAGCATGTTAAGAAGAAAATTTTTGACAACAAATATTTAATACAAACATCAACACAAAGTTTGTAACTATCAATAATACTTTACATAGGCACACCTCCTATAATAAATCGACTCTAGTCGATTTTTTTTTCAATTGTTTTTTTTTTTTTTTTTTTTTTTTTGTATTAGATGTATCTTTAAATTAACATATTACTAGCAAATTCGGATAAAAATATTATAAAACTTGCTTTTCTTTAATATTAAAATCTGGAAATTTTTAGCCAAGAGTTATGGTTTTTTACTACAAGAAATTATAATAGAAACTGGCCAAAAATCGAATTTTAAGTTTCCGTCTAGACAATAGTTTTAAAGTGGTAGCCGTAGCCAACATTTGTTGAAATATTGAGTTTAAGACGCAAATTCGGCACAGCCGAATTTAGCACGCTTACTTGTTTTTATTTATACTTGTTTTATTTTGGACTAGGGCAAAAAATATACCGATCATTAGTCACTTATTTTTCTCAAAACATGTATTTAAAATCTACATAATATTTTTGTTTTTGATATTTATACCCTATACCACTATGTGGTTTGGGTATAATGACTTTGTGCTGCTGTTTGTAACAACCAAAAATATTTGACCTAGACCCATCTTTAATTGTACCGATCGAATCAGAATCACTTTCTGAGTTGATTTAACAATGTCCGTCCGTCCGTCCGTCCGTCCGTCCGTCTGTGTGTCCATGTAAAGCTTGTAATCAAACTGCAGGTCGCAAATATGAATATATTTTGATGAAATTTGGTATATAAGCTTTTATCGGCCATGGGATGAACGCTATTGAAATTGGTGAGAATCGGTCCATGTTCAGACCTAGCCCCCATACAAATTACCCATATGAAATCGACATAAATTGCCATAAGATCCAAATTGTCATATAGATCTTACTCAAATTGGGTTTGTATGCGTTCATTACATCCACTAATGAGTAGTCCAAAAATGATCCCTTTGACCCCATATAGAGCTGCTTCCCGATCTTCACTTAAATCTATTAAAAAACAAAAATATTGCACTGATTCTTCTCAAATTTTGTTTGTACATATTTTTGCAAAATACAAGAGACTTTACCAAACATGATCAGGATCGGTCCATTTTTGGACCTAGTCCCTTTATAGATATAGCATCCGATATGAACTTTTTCATATCTGCAGCCAAAAAAATTAATAAAAATCGCACTCAAATTTGGTTTATGCTTATTTTCTATATCGAAGTAGTTGGACCGAAAGATAGGGTCTCTAAACCATGGTATAGGGTATCATATAGTCGGTCTAGACCGACTATAATTTTCTCACTTGTTTTGAGTTAAGATCGGTATACAGCTTTACTAAAAATGGTCCTACAGAGTTTAAATTTGGCTAATAAATATGTGATAATCTGGATCTTAAAGCAATTTAAGTCGATCTCATAGGGTTTATTTGTATGGGGGCTAGGTCTGAACATGGACCTACTTTAATAGTGACTTTCATATGGCCGACAAAACTTTCTATACCTAATATTATCAAAACATTTGTTTAAAAGGTTTACATGGACATCGCTCTATTAATTCTGAAAGTAATTATGAGTCGATCGGTATAATTAGAGAAGCTGGGTGGGTCTAGATCAGTTTTTTATACCCTATACCACTATGTGGTTTGGGTATAATGACTTTGTGCTGCTGTTTGTAACAACCAAAAATATTTGACCTAGACCCATCTTTAATTATACCGATCGAATCAGAAACACTTTCTAAGTTGATTTAACAATGTCCGTCCGTCCGTCCGTCCGTCTGTGTGTCCATGTAAAGCTTGTAATCAAACTGCAGGTCGCAAATATGAATATATTTTGATGAAATTTGGTATATAAGCTTTTATCGGTCATGGGATGAACGCTATTGAAATTGATGAGAATCGGTCCATGTTCAGACCTAGCCCCCATACAAATTACTCATATGAAATCGACATAAATTGCCATAAGATCCAAATTGTCATATAGATCTTACTCAAATTGGGTTTGTATGCGTTCATTACATCCACTTATGAGTAGTTCAAAAATGATCCCTTTGACCCCATATAGAGCTGCTTCCCGATCTTCAGTTAAATCTATTAAAAAACAAAAATATTGCACTGATTCTTCTCAAATTTTGTTTGTACATATTTTTGCAAAATACAAGAGACTTTACCAAACATGATCAGGATCGGTCCATTTTTGGACCTAGCCCCTTTATAGATATAGCATCCGATATGAACTTTTTCATATCTGCAGCCAAAAAAATTAATAAAAATCCCACTCAAATTTGGTTTTTGCTTATTTTCAATGTCCAGTTAGTTGGGCCTAAGAGATAGGGTTTCTAAACGCATGGTATAGGGTATCGTATAGTCGGTCTAGACCGACTATAATTTTCTTACTTGTTTTTTTTTTTTTTTTTTTTGTTAGTTACAAAAATCAGCACAATCTCATTCTCTGGTATAATTAGTGATTGACTTTTAAATTTAATTTTAATTAAAGTTTTAATTCATTCAATTAATTAACAACAAACACATTTATTACAAGGTTGTATTTTGGTGATCAATAGAGTTTCTGATATCTGCTGATTTTGGTTACTGCTGAGGGTTGGTGACTCAATCCGAAACAGCTGTAAAATTTGTCTTACAGAATATAGTTCATTTAAAAAAAAAAAAATGTACAAATGTTTTTGCTTTTAAAGTAAACGCCAGAATAATTTCTAACTTTATTTTTTTTATTGTTTTTGAGCAGATCCAGGTGTGATCAGCTAAATTAAAGTCACCCTCGAAATTTGCCTAAAATTGCCCCGTGGATCTGGAAATATGACGCTCTAAATAATGAAAAAAATTCATACAAAATTACGTGATCTTATATAATTATCATTTATTTTTTAAAGTATTTAAGCTATCGAATTCAGTATGATTATGTTTGAATGTTAATTGGTCGGCGGAAAATTCTTCCAAAACAATTCTTCGAGAAAACAATTCTTCGAATAGCAGTTCTTCGAATGGCAGTTCTTCGAATAGCAGTTCTTCGAATAACAATTCTTCGAATAACAACTCTTCGAAAACCTCTATGGCTATTCCCCGCTATTGTTGAAAACCTATGATTATTTCCCGCTATAGTTGAAAACCTCTATGGTTATTGTTATTCGAAGAATTGTTATTCGAAGAATTGCTTTTTCGAAGAATTTTTTTCGAAGAATTGTGTTCGAAGAATTCTCCGCGAATCGTGCCAATTTTCAAAATGTTTTTGCATTTAAAGTAAAAAATTAATCTCGATTCAGATTAATTTCCTATTCAAATGTTTAATTTCAAAAAAAATTTTAATTCGTTTGCTTAAAATTTTTTTAACTAATTAAAATTTTAAATTAATAATTTTGATTAAAACAATTAATATTTTAATTAAAACCAAGTAAGAGTGTTAAATTCGGCTATGCCGAACCTTTGACACCATCCACATGGGTTTTACGTTAACATTAATATCTGAACTTATTAAGAACAAATGTAAATATTTGAAAAACTTAACAATTTGATTTAATACTAAATTATTACAACAAATACACTGAATTTTTAAAATTTTTTAGAGGCGTCTTCATATTTTTGGACATATCTTTGCACAATGATGCCCGCAATAATGACTAACAATATTATCTTAACTTTACCCGGGTAAATGGTTTATTTTGTGAATGAACGTGATTTCAACAGACAGACGGACGGACGGATAGACGGACATCGCTACATCGACTTGAGTTTTTATAAAAAATCAAGAATATATATACTTTATGGGACAGCAAATGCATTTTTCGATGTGTTGCAAATGGAATGACAAACTGATATATATCTCCGCACAGTGGTGTGGAGGGTATAATAACACAATAAAAATTTGGAAATATTTTAAGCAAAAATATTCGAATATTTATTAATGCCGCTTTCTTTTCTGACAAAAAATGTCGCATTTTATTTGCACTTTTTTCGAAAAGTGTATTTTTTATATATTCTGAATTAAGAGCAACATTATCTTGTACATCAATCGAAAGGTCTTAAATTCGAGCTCTCGTAAATCGAAAAAATTGCAGCCATTGACTTCTTTCAGGTCGTAGTGCGAGAATATTTCCCCATTATTCCCCTTTTTTAATCTTTTTACCCTATGACCTCGATTGATGTATAAGATAAGGTTACTCTGAATTCAGAATATATAAAAAAATACACTTTTCAAAAAAAGTGCAAATAAAATGCAACATTTTTTGTCAGAAAAGAAAACGGCATAAACATTTTTTCTATTATTGTCACAGTTTTATTGGTAATTTTGGATTTCTATATAAAATTGTTATCGCGATATCGAATACCATGAGTTTCAATAAAAGATCTCAGGCGCAAAACAGTGGCCTGATCATAAAAATATATGAGGGGACTTTATTAATGAACATACATAGATAACATACTTGCACAAAGATTGCAAGGCATTTGTTGTCTGACGATATCATATTATATACATTGGATGTGATTATTTTAAAATTAATGAATAATGGGCAAAAGACACAAAATACACACATGGACCAAATTTGAGTAAATATTATTTGTGATTGTGAGGTCTTGGGGAATTTAAGTTAAACTTATATGGGGGGTTAGGCTTCGATCGAAAGTTATGTGGCAAGTTTAAAACAAATGTCTATACATTTACGAAATATTATTTGCGCTCAAGAATTACAAGAACACACATCATGAACACACATACAGTTTTATCGTGCACATATGTACTTTACCATGTGAATACTACTTCTATTTAATTGCTAGTTGCATCATTAATTTCAGTTTCAAATTTGTTAAGAGTTTTTCAATTTTTTTTTTTTTTTTTGCGAACAGAATGATTAACTAGGGAAATCAGCTGTGGAATTCACATGTCAATTAGTTTAATTGCCATTGTATGCAATATATAATACAATTTAAAAATTGTAACCTCATTTAACCCCTTAAAAATCAATATTATTAATAAATAATAAAACATTTCATATGGCACATTATGTGGTCTTATTATGAATGGTTTATTTTGTAACAACAGAAATCGCTTGTTATCTTTCGATTAACTCGATTTATGGTTTGCTAACAATAAAAGTGTATTGTGTTGTTTATAAACATACACAACTTACATACTTATAAACATAAAAAAAAAGTAGTAACAGTTTTCACCCTTCTGGCATACTTTGTATCTATGAAAAGTGTTAAATTTCTCAAGTATGCCACAACACGCCAGCGGAGAGAGAGATAGTAAATTTAAAATTGACAATATGTGTTATCGAGCGTAGTTGAACAATGACACATTAATTATGAAGGCCATTATTGTAAGTTGTTTTTCTTTTTTTTTTAAATAGTTCATTCTTTAACAAATTCCTATTATTAAAAAAAAAAAAAAAAACAGAAATAGTGTTAAGTTCGGCTGTGTCGAATCTTTGATACTTTCCACCTGTCTTAAACTCAATTTTATAACCAATGTTGGGTATGGTTATTATTTTAATACAATTGCCGATACTTAGTTCCGCTTCAGATTAAGAACTTTTCCTTTCTGAAACTGTTTTTAATTCTCTTTTAAACATTCATTCGTGTCTATATACTGAAATTTTTGTTTACTTTAACATTATTTTTCTTGTTTTACATTTCCAGAAGAAAAACTTTTTATTTATTTTTTAATTTAAATTTCTTTTTGTTGATTGATTTTGTTTTTACTCCCTTTATTTTAACTCGTAGTGTCTGCTTGTCTGTCTACCCGAAAAACTTTGGATCGATTTTCCTTTTCCCGTGATCCAATCGAGCTGAAAAAAAAAATGGGCGACATGAGATCAGTGGTCGTGGCACCCCCATACAAAGTATATAATATCATATAACTGGAGTATTATATTAGTGAAATCCTTGGGGTCCTGTCTTTGTTCATAAGTTATTAATGTTAGTACTCGGAAAAAATGGGCCGGATTAGATCAGTGGGCGTGGCTCCCCCATAAAAAGTAAATATCTAATATATAACTGGAATATTATGATAGAAAAAGCCTTGGGACCTTGTCTGAGTTCATGAGTTATTAATATGAGTAGTAGCTCAAAAATAATAAAATAATAAATAATAAACTTTAGATCGAGTTTTAACTCTTTTCCGTGATCCAATCACGCTGAAACTTTGCAGGCAGAGTCGTGGCGACTGGTAAAAACTTGGTTTTTATGGGTTAAATTTTTTTCACAAACGAAAATAAAAATGAAAGAAAACGTAAAATAACTTTAATTTGACAATTACGAATTAAAAAACACAAGAGAATTTTCGAGTACATGAGAGCATGTACCCCATGCCATTCTTCTCTCCCCTCTCACCTATAAACTTTCAGGGAGAAAAATTTCATAGTGTGAACTGGAACTTAACCATTAAGTTCTAATATATTAAAATTTAAATTTAAGATTAATTGCTTTTCTGTTTTGACCACTATTTATTACAACTAGCAGATTCCAGCGCTCGAAATTCCAGTGCAATTTCTAGGAAGCTTTTTTTTTTTTTTTTTTAACTTAGCCAATTCACAAACCAACACTTTTATGTTTTATTATTATTGTGAATGAAGATAACAAACTCATGAACAAATTTAATAAAACACAAATAGCATATGTGTAATTTTATGTATGTGTTGGTACCAATTTTAATTGCAATTTACTCAAAATAAAGGAAATATTTTAAAAATCTGTAAATCTGCAAAACGGCTGACAAGAAATACCTTTCAAATAATATACGTTTGGTCCAAATCGGGATAAATTGGTAGAACAAAACATCGGTCACAAGAAATCGCCTAGCCTATTAATTTATTATACAAATATAATATAATATATAATTCCTTATTTATTGCTTTTTATAGCCTATACCACCATGTGGTTTGGATATAATTCTTTGTGCTGCTGTTTGTAGCTTCCAAAAATATTTGACCTTGACCGATCTTTTATTATTCCGATCGACTCAGAATCATTTTCTGAGTCGATTTAGTGATGTCCGTCGCACTGTGGCTGAAATTTTGATTTCATTGGCCAAAAGTCTAATTTTTTTTGTCACCGATTTTTAAAATTTTAACACATTTTTGTAGCTAATATATCCAGATTAAGGTTGCCAAAAAATTAGGTTAAACTACTGCTAATTGTGGGCGTGGCATGCTGTCAAACTCAACTGTTTTTTAATTTCAGAAAAAGGTGATTTTTTGTTTTTTATCAAAAATAATTGGTTACTACTCGCAAGCTATCATCGATAATGACCTGCGGTCTTTTTTATAATGTTGGTAGGATTATAGTCTTTAGTTGTTGTAAGTGGTCACAGCTCTACCGTTTAATATTAGGACCGTTATGAAATATTTATTAAACTACTATATTTGTGTCAAATTTCAAATTTAGTGGAATAGAACTTCTAGGGAACAAAAAGGAACAAGAAACGTATACCACGTAGAGAAAGGTGAAAGTGTCCTCTTTAACCCTATGTATACTTTTGCACCCGTGTCGATCCGCGTGTAGAACCCTTTTTTCATTTTAATGAAATTACTCAAAAAATTTCCAATTACGGTAATTTAAACAGCCCTATAAGTATACAATGGTGTGTTAAATTTGTGCTTTAGGTATTTTATAGCTTATAATAGTCATTATTTGTTCCATTACCAGTAATGATATCTGCTTACAATATACACCACCCTTTTGATATATTTGTAAGTAAGAATGTCAATACACAAAGGATGTTATTCATTAGTAACCTTTATTATCATACCTTTTTATACCTTTTTATTTTACCTAACAATGCACTAACGCAAGTAGTAAAGAAAACACACACAGGTAATTCATTTGTGTATTGGGTTTTTTATATATTATTTTAGGTAGTAATGCACTAATGCCATTTTCTTACCTTTTTATTTTACCTAGAAACATAGCATGATGGCTTATGAGAAGGCTTATAAGAAAGCGACATTTGAATACAAACTCAATTGCTCTAATATATTTCAGCAATGACAGTCGCAAATAAAAATATTCAGAAAAATATGGAGAGCTTTAGTTATGAAGAACTGGCAGAAGAGTATTTTAGAAACAAAAACCAGAAAGATGTTCTTAGTTACGTTAAAATAAAATTAAACTTAAATTCGTGTAGCACCGAAATACAAGAGCAATTATCTAATTTCGTCAAAGCACTAAAAAACGTTACAAAGAAGTTAGCTACAGTAAACAAAATTTTTATATAAAAAGTGCAAACTAGTTAGAAGGCCAACTTACTGTCGCTGCAGAAACAACAAAGCAAGATAAGGCTGGAAGGCCACGCAAATCATTGGACAACTGCAGCGGTAGATCTAAGAGGCGGAAACTTAAAGATGTTAACGATGAAATTGGTTGTACAAATATAAAAGAATCTTTCCTACATCAATTACGATAACAGAACCAATTAACAAAAATGGATATCATTGAAAAAGTTGCTAAAGCTAGTCCAGTGAGAACAAAACGGATTCTTAAAAGTATACCAACTCCGAGCGATGCAAAACACTTCACAAATGAGGAGGCATTAGCATTATTTCTGGATTTGAAATTAACAAAACAGCAATATATTCAGCTCAGATAGCGTGCGATTGAAAAAGGCTCAAATATGTATCCCACATATCATCCCATAACCGCTGCTAAAATGAACTGTTTGCCATCAAAGAACACTATCACAATCACACCAATTTCGGCAGAGGTACAACTACAATCTCTACTTGATCACACAGCCGAACGCTTGCTTCAATCAATAAAAGGAAATGAGTTAAAGAAATATGGAAACACAAAGTTTAATTCTTTTTTGTAAATGGGGATGTGATGGTTCTTCGGGACAGAAACAATACAAACAAGTAGTATGTGAAGATATTTCGGACTCAGATATTTTCATGGTATCGTTTGTACCATTGCGATTGAAAAAGATTTTTGTAGATTCAGAGCCTTCGACTACTACAACGCAAACAATGGATATTTGCAAAAAATTAGACACCATCTTCTACGAAATACTGCAGGCCAATCAAATTTGAATTCAAAAAAGAAACTCATGATGCCATCAAAAAAGTTAGTGATATCAAGGCTTAAACTGCAACACTACAGCCATTACAATTACAGTTAGATGGAAAAGTAGGTCAGGATCTTCAGGATCAATAAGAAACAACGAAACCAACAAGGAGTAAAGTAGTTCAAAAAAGAAACATGTTCAAAATGAATATCGCAAATTTGGATTGATTCTACATCAGCCAAAACAAGGGTCAGGCAATACCAGATCCAGAAACAGCATCTGAAATAACAGGAGTGGATTTAAACCTTATTTTCAGATTTAAACTAATCCTAGAAGTACTTGCGTGCAATGAAGAAATTGACTCTAGAAAAATTGGAGATTATGTTAAGGAAACTGCAAAAATATATACAACCAAGTACCCATGGAGAAATATGTCTGCAACAGTTCACAAAATCCTTTATCATGGAGAATATATCATTAAATAACATTTGGTGCCACTTGGAGATCTATCAGAGGAGCCTCAGGAAAAAAGGAATAAGGATTACAGGTTTTATAGAGAGCACAATACTACAAAAATTTCACGAAATTCCACAAATGAAGATATATTTAATATATTATTGGCAACGTCAGATCCATTCATCTCCAGTATTCGAAATCAGTGGAAAGTGTAACATCGGGATTTAGATGAAGAAGTCAAAAAACTACTAAAGAACAGAAATAACACAGAACAAAATATGGAATATTTCCAATCAATATTTGAGTCAAATGAATAATAATTGTAATTGCCTTTCATTGTTATTTAAGTACGAAAAACATAGTATTAGTAAAAAATTATAATAAACAGAACCATTGTTACAAATGCAATTAAAATCTATTGCAGTTTTTATTTTTAAAATGTATTTTAAAATTATCAAATTTGACAGCAAAAAATAATAAATTTTTCTGTAGTAATAGCAATATTTTTAGATAATATTATTAACGTTTTTTTTTTTTAAGTGTAAATATTCTTTGAGTTTAAACAAATTTGCAAATTTGACAACAAAAAATTATGAATTTTTCAGTAATAGCAAAATCTCCAGTTGATTTTACTATTTTTTTTTTTTAGTTTAAAAATTTTTTTTGAGTGTAACATTAAATAAAAATCCCATTATTACAAAAAATGTTTATTATTATTTAAATCCAAATATTAAATTATTTAATAAATAAAAAAATTATAAACACATATTTCACTCTAAAAGTTAAAAAAAAATACAAAGTTCAACTTTGACCTAGAATTCCTTAAAAAGTCCTCAATCAATTTTAATGCAATTAAAACTGAGTCACGCTGAACTAAATATCTATCCATTAAAAAAAATTACTTAAATATTTTGATCGGTTGAAAAGTTACAGAATTTTGGCCAATGAAAAACAATTTTCAGCCACTGTGCGTATGTCCGTCCGTCCGTCTGTCAGTCCGTCCGTCCGTGTGTCCATGTAAACCTTGTAATCAAACTACATGTCGCAAATATGAATATATTTTGATGAAATTTGGTATATAAGCTTTTATCGTCCATAGGATGAACGCTATTGAAATTAGTGAAATTCGGTCCATTTTCAGACCTAGTCCCCATACAAATGACCCCTACCCCTATGAAATCGACATAAATTGCCATAAGATTCAAATTATCAAATAGATCTCAGTCAAATTGGGTTCGTATGTGTTTATTATATCCATTAATCAGTAGTCCAAAAATAATTCATATAGGACAATTCTTAGTCATAGGCTCTATAAAGAGCTGCTTCCCAATCTTCACTTAAATCTATCAAAATCCAAAATATTGCACAGCTTTTTTTCAAATTTGGTTCGTATATATTTTTTCATATATAAGTGACTTTACCAAATATGATCAGGATCGGTCCATATTTCAACCTAGTCCTCATATAAATATAGCATATGATATGAACTTTTTCATATCTGCAGCCAAAAAAAATTAATAACAAATTTGGTTTATGCTTATTTTCTATATCGAATTAATTTTTATCTTAATTTATTTACATATTTGAGGGTCTTTATTGGATAACACTATTTTTTAGGTTACTTCTGAAGACTGATTTTACTGACACCTACCACATGCAGATTCTAAAATTATTATTACTTTAAACTATTATTAACTTCTATAGCTTTCGAGATATTTTTGGAAGCTTTCATTTTCAATTCGGCAAATAAATTTTTTAAATATATAAAAATATAATACATTTTTCAGTTTAAAAATAAGTATTTAAATTAATTTTTAGTCGCGTTGAGGCACCTCTAAATTTTCTTGATTGACCCAAAACTTTGTATATCTCAGCTTTTTTGCTATTCGCATATTTCCACGGGGTGAGACCGAGAGTTTGAACACTTTTTTGCCCATTTCCTAGCGGATCAGTCAGTGAGAGTGGCGTTAAAAAAGATTTATCGTCATCTTTCATTCTGCACCTCATATCTTTTGAACTGCTGATTTTATCTAAACAATTTGGTTACCGTTAAAAAGCTTGTAGAATTTATATTTAACCGGCTGCGTTATTTTCAATGTAACATAAAAAACAGATTCCCTACATCGTCACTTCAAATCTCACAGCTACGAGTACTTATTCATTCGTTTATTATTTTAAAAAAAATTTCAATTCTTAGAATAAAGAATAATTTACCACGTTTTTACGTTTTATTATATGAGAACCATACCGAAATTTTCATTATTTGGTTTAGTTTTTAAAAATAATGGCTTCTGGATTGAAAAAAATTAAAAGATAAATTATTTTGCTAGAGATACAATAAATATAAGAACCTACTCGTATGTAACACTACATTTGATAGCAAAGAAAAAAAGGAAAATATTCTGGTCAACGGTAACAACACATGCTATAAAAAATAGGGTCAATAAACGTTTGACTATTAAAAGAAAAATCAACTGAGAAACCCTTAAATGTGTTAAGTAATCCTTTCATTTCAACCCGCACGGTCAATAGTAAAAATAAACATATCACAAAATTTTGCGCAAAATGTTAAATATCGTTATAGATAGATTAAAATGTTTATTTTACAAAAAAATAAGTAGCGAAGGTCTTAAAGTTTGCATTATATGCAATATTACTTGGTAATGAAAAATCTTGAGGGGTCTTTTAACCCTTTAAGGTAAGAATACTTTTCATCAAATTATTTTAAATCCAACGGCCTTGTGTCACCACCTACATTAAACAAAACAAAAAAAATCTATTGAAGACCTTAACCAAAACGGTTGCAAATAAACCAAACCAAATTCCATACTGTCCCACATGTATTTATAAATTTAATATTGTTTAGGTCAGTTTTTTTTTTTTTTTTTTTTTTTTAAACAACACACTGAGTGCTATTACAACAATTTAAAAACAACACACACAAAAACAAACATTTGCTGCAATTTGCTTTCATTTGTTTTCTTTACTTCGTATAACATTAGCGTTTATTTTCTGCACTGAATGAATGAATGGTGAACTGTGAATATTTGTACAAAATACCCCTTTATGGATTTCATTTTTGCACTGGATTGAGGTTTTATGTTTGTCCGTCTTCTCTTGCAGAACTACAGCAGTTAAATGAATTTATTGTTTATATACATATACATTTTTTTTGCAATTTTTAGTCAACACACACAGTATATTAGAATTCCCGCCATTTAGTACATTGAACTTTGTAGAGAGCTAACAAAAAAAAAAAAAATAATAATAATATAAATGATGTCCCTATAGATTTAAACATTTATTACGCAAGGCTGCCAAATAAGTGTCATTTTTACAATTTTCAAAAAATATTGAAACAAAGTAGAATTCCTTAAGAATTCCTTAAAAATTATTATAGAAAAAATATTACAAATTTAAGTTTTTTTCTAAAGGAAAAACTATCCAGAATCTGAGGAGGGCGGTTTTTTTGTTAAAGAAAGTTTTTAGAATTAATGGATTTTCTATAGCAAATCATCCTAATAATTTGTGTAATTCTTTTTAGGAAACGATTTTCCTAAGTCCTAGGTATCTCTAATGATTGTTTTGTATCAAAAATCCCTCCTTTTTCGAATCTGGGGATTTCTATTGTTACTACGTCAGCATATTAAATAACCACCAAAGTCTTTTCGATTAATATGGTTTTACATCTGTTGCCATGTTATTGGTATTGACTCTAAAAGTGGTTGGCTTGTTGCACAATGAATATGTTTTAATGTAATTAAATTGATATTAAAAATTACATATTTTCTTCTTCACACATATTTTAAGTTTAAATGTATATTAAAGCATAAAATTATAATTTCCAGCAATAAATTTCTATAAAAAGAATAACATTATCCATTGACAATTTAACGATTTTTACTAAACTAAACTTTTAGACCAACAATTTTGAAACAAAACAAAAATGAAAAATTACTTTTGATTAAAAAGTATGTTTTATTGCAAAGTACCTTTTATTGCAAAGTACCTTTTATTGAAAAGTAGCTTTTATTAAAAAGTATCTTTATAAAAAAGAAAATTTTATTTAAAAAAAGTACATTTTATTAACAAGCATCATTTATTAAATAGTATGTAGCATTAAAAAGTACCTTTACCAGTTGCATACGGCTACCACTTGAAAAATGTGGTTACCGAAACTTTAAATTCGAATACCAATTAAATTAAAAGTTAATTTCTTTTCTTCCATTATAATTTCTTGTTATAATTTCAATTTATAATTTTTAGCTTATTTATAATTTTTAATTTTTCTAATTTTAAATTTTCGAATTTTTGAATTTTAAGTTTTATTTTTTAATTTTTATTCTAATTAATTTTTAACATTTATTTTTTAATTTTTAATTTTTAATTTCTAATTTATAATTTGTAATTTTTAAATATTAAAATAATTAATTTTTAATGTTTGCTTTTTTGATTTTAATTTTTAATTTTCAACTTTTAATTTTTAATTTTTTATTTTTAATTTTTAGTTTTTAGTTTTTAAATTTTAAATTTTAAATTTTAATTTTAATTTTTAATTTTTAATTTTTAATTTTTAGTTTTTAATTTTTAGTTTTTAATTTTTAATTTTTAATATTTAATTTTTAAATTTGAATTTTTAATTTTTAACATTTAATTTTTAATTTTTAATTTTTAACTTTTAACTTTTAATTATTAAATTTTAATTCTTAGTTTTTAATTTTTAATTTTTTATTTTTAATTTTTAATTTTTAATTTTTAATTTTTAATTTTTAATTTTTAATTTTTAATTTTTAATTTTTAATTTTTAATTTTTAATTTTTAATTTTTAATTTTTAATTTTTAATTTTTAAATTTTAATTTTTAATTTTTAATTCTTAATTTTTATTTTTAATTTTTAATTTTTAATTTTTAATTTTTAATTTTTAGTTTTTAATTTTTTAATTTTTAATTTTTAATTTTTAATTTTTAATTTTTAATTTTTAATTTTTAATTTTTAATTTTTAATTTTTAATTTTTAATTTTTAATTTTTAACTTTTAATTTTTAATTTTTAATTTTTAATTCTTAATTTTTAATTTTTAATTTTTAAATTTTAATTTTTAATTTTTAATTCTTAATTTTTATTTTTAATTTTTAATTTTTAATTCTTAATTTTTAATTTTTAATTTTTAATTTTTAATTTTTAATTTTTAGTTTTTAATTTTTAATTTTTAATTTTTAATTTTTAATTTTTAATTTTTAATTTTTAATTTTTAATTTTTTATTTTTAATTTATAATTTTTAATTTTTAATTTTTAATTTTTAATTTTTAATTTTTAATTTTTAATTTTTAATTTTTAATTTTTAATTTTTAACTTTTAATTTTTAATTTTTAATTCTTAATTTTTAATTTTTAATTTTTAATTTTTAATTTTTAATTTTTAATTTTTAATTTTTAATTTTTAATTTTTAATTTTTAATTTATAATTTTTAACTTTAAATTTTTTATTTTTAATTTTTACCTTTTAATTTTTAATTTTTAACTTTTAATTTTTAATTTTTAATTTTTAATTTTTAATTTTTAATTTTTAATTTTTAATTTTTAATTTTTAATTTTTAATTTTTAATTTTTAATTTTTAATTTTTAATTTTTAATTTTTAATTTTTAATTTTTAATTTTTAAGTTTTAATTTTTAATTTTTAATTTTTAATTTTTAATTTTTAATTTTTAGTTTTTAATTTTTAATTTTTAATTTTTAATTTTTAATTTTTAATTTTTAATTTTTAATTTTTAATTTTTAATTTTTAATTTTTAATTTTTAATTTTTAATTTTTAATTTTTAATTTTTAATTTTTAATTTTTAATTTTTAATTTTTAGTTTTTAATATTTAATTTTTAATTTTTAATTTTAAATTTTAAATTTTAAATTTTTAATTTTTAATTTGTAATTTGTAATTTGTAATTTTTAATTTTTAATTTTTTAATTTTAAATTTTTAATTTTTAATTATTAATTTTTAATTTTTAATTTTTAATTTTTAATTTTTAATTTTTAATTTTAATTTTAAATATATGTATATAATTTATGGAGCCGGAAATTAATATTTCGATGTTTTACAAACGGAATGAATAACGTATATATACCCTCTGCACAGTAGTGTGAAGGATACAAAAAGTATCTTCTATTAAAAAGAACCTTTTATTAAAAAACTACCGTTCATTAAAAAGTACCTATTACTACAAAAATTGCAATTTATAAAAAAAGTGCCTTTTATTAAAAAAGTACCTTTTTATTTAAAAAGTACATTTTAATAAAAAAGTACGTTTTATTAAAAAGTATTTTTGATGAAAAAACTACATTTTATTAAGAAAGTACCTTGTATGGAAAAGTGCCTTTTATTAAACAAGTACCTTTTATTAAAAGAAAGTACCTTTTATTAAAAAGCAATTTTTATTAAAAAGCAATTTTTATTGAAAAAATATCTTTTTTAAAATGTCCTTTTCCTAAAAATGTACATGTTCTCAACATGTAACTCTTTTTAGAAAATATGCCATTTATTAAAGAAGTTACTTTTATTAAAAAATAACGTTTTATTAAAAAATTACATTTTATTAAGAAATTACCTTTTATTATAAAAGTACCTTTCATTAAAAATTTACCTTTTATTAAAAAAGATATTTTTTATTTTTTATTAAAAGTTCCTCTTATCAAAAAAGGACATTTTGTTAAAAAAAAGTACCTTTCTTAAAAAAAATATCTTAAATAGGTACCTTTTGTTATAAAATTACTTTTTTGTAAAAAAAAGTAACTTTATTAAACAGTAACTTTTATTAAAAGTACTTTTTATTAAACCAAATAATTTTTTCTATAAAACTGAAATTTAATAAATTATTTTTAGTTCAAATTATGGTAATATTTTTGAATAGACAATGGTGACACACTAAACTCCTTAATGTCAGATATATTGATTTAAACTTAAGTATTTAAATTATTTTTAACCCATAAATAATGCTGCTACAGACAATAACGCATTCATGTTTGAACAATTTGTATGCAGCAGACTAAGAACCGTCTTTAAATTTAAATTATTATTGTAATTAAAGTTATTTACAAACATTACCCTAATTACAGCCTGTCATTATAATAATAACTATATAAGGGCGCTCAAAAGGCACACATTTATTTAGTTTTCGTAATAGATTCATAACAAAATGACACTGCCACAGTTGCAAGGTGCAACACTATTTCGAGCTCACTTCATCTGTTGGCGTATTTTGGGAAACTTGCCAACGAAATCATATCGCCATCTCTATATATTCTATTCGATTGTGGTAAATATTGCGATAACTATTGGTTATCCATTGCACTTGATGATTGGTTTATTTAAAAGTAATAACTTATATGATGGTTTAATGAATTTGGCTGTAAGTCTCACATGTTTGTTGTGTTCCATAAAAACCGTTGCCATTTGATGGAAATTTAAAAATGTGCGAAAAATTATTGAAGTCATAGGATGACAAGATAAACGTACATGTAGTTGTTGCAGATGAAGTCAAGTTTTATAAGGCCAAAGTATTTCCTTCAGTTCGTCGAATATTTTATTTGTTTTATTACTTCTCTTTCGGAGCTATAACAACATCGGAAGTAGCTGTTTTAGCGAATGGTGTAATGGGTAAATGGCGCTTAATGTATCCAGCTCTCTTTCCTTTTGATCCATTTGCAACATCATGGAGTTATTTTGCAGCTCAGTTTTTGAGCGTAGGGTTTCAAATATTACAAAATCTGGTTAATGATGCAGTTGCTGCTATGCACTTGGCATTGTTAAGCGGTCAGGTAAAAATTCTAAGAATTCGTGTAGCGAAAATTGGCCATTATCCGAAAAAGACTTTAGCATGGATGTTTTCACATCGTTCCAATCTTCATAAAATTTATTCGATTTACTTGTTCGATTTAGCATTTAAAATGTCCAACTATTGCATAAGCAGTAAAAAAGTTATTTGATAAATGGTTTCTTTATAATGAAATTTTATCTTTGACTAATAGGAACTTTTTCAATAAATGGTACTTTTTTAATAAAAATCATTTTTCTAATAATAGGCACTGTTTGGTATTTACTGTTAATATTTACTTTTTGAATAAAAGGTGCTTTTTGAATCAAAGGTACTTTTTGAAGAAAAGTTACTTTTTGAATAAAATTTACTTTATGAATAAAAGATAATTTTTGAATAAAAGATACTTTTTGAATAAAAGATACTTTTTGAATAAAAGGTACTTTTTGAACAAAATTCACTTTAAAAAAAAAGGTACGTTTTGAATTAAAGGAAGGAAAGGTACTTTTTGAATAAAAGATACTTTTTGAAAAAAATTTACTTTTTGAATAAAAGGTACTTTTTGAATAAAAGGTACTTTTTGAACAAAATTCACTTTTTGAATTAAGGTATTTTTTAATAAAAAAAAAAAATGATACTTCGTGAATAAAATGTATTTTTTCAATAAAAAGTACTTTTTGAATTAAAGGTACTTTTTGACTAAAACATACTTTTTGAATAAAAGATAAAGAGTTTTTGTTAAGCCCGATAGAACTTGAAATTGTAAAAAATATGTCTTTGACTAATATGAAGTTTTTCAATAAACGATATTTTTTTAATAAAAAGCACTTTTCTAGTAATAGGCTCTGTGTGGTACTTTTTGAATATGTACTTTTTGAATAAAAGGTACTTTCTGAATAAAAAGTACTTTTTTTAAAAGGTAATTTAACAATAAGATAATTTTTGAATAAAAGGTGTTTTTTGAATAAAAGATACTTTTTGAATAAAAAGTCCTTTTTGAAGAAAAGGTACTTTTTGAAAAAAAATTTACTTTTTGAAGAAAAGGTACTTTTTGAACGAAAGGTACTTTTTGAACAAAAGGTACTTTTTGAACAAAAGGTACTTTTTGAACAAGAGGTACTTTTTGAATAAAGTCCTTATTGAAGAAAAGGTACTTTTTGAAAAAAATTTACTTTTTGAACAAAAGGTACTTTTTTAAGAAAATGTACTTTTTTAATAAAATTTACTTTTTGAAGAAAAGGTACTTTTTGAACAAAATGCACTTTTTGAATTAAGGCATTTTTTAATAAAAAAAAGATACTTCCTGAATAAAATGTATTTTTTCAGTAAAAAGTACTTTTTGAATTAAAGATACTTTTTGACTAAAACATACTTTTTGAATAAAAGATAAATAGTGTTTGTTAAGCCCGATAGAACTTGAAATTGTAAAAAATAGGTGAACTTATCATCAATTTTTATTTCAATAAGTCGATGGTTGCCTCCGCCGTATGGCACGTAGCACCATTCTGTTGAAACCACATCTCGCCCGGATAATGTAGGATCTGTTGTGTATCGATCTCACTTCACATGCGCCAATTTTGATTATTAACAAACCCGTTAAGCCAAAAATGAGCCTCATCGCTGAACATAATTTACCAATAAAATATGAGGTCAGTTTCCAACTGCTCTAGCGCCCAATCGGCGAAAGAACGACGCATATGATGGCCTCCTATTGGGGTTCATTCCATCGTATACGGATGTAGGCCATGATTTTTTCTAAAAATTTTCCACGTACTGGACCGACAGAGCCCCAATTCCTACGACTGAATACGAATTGATAAATTTGGATCTTCTTCCACACTTTCGTCTACAGCGGCGATATTCCCTTCAGTAAGCACATTCCTTCGACGTGTTGGTGTTAATGCATCTTTTAAAGAGTCAGATGTGCTCAAGATTTCCGTGAGTACCTGCCGCGGTGGCCTGACCTCACGGTGCACTTAACACCGGGTGGAAACTATGCGTCCACCGGCGCCCTCGCAGTACGAGTACCAATTTGAGGCATGCATTTGGGCATGACCTCCCCCTTGGATGAGGAGCGGAGTACTATCTAAAACTCCTACCGATCTATGGGTCACGGCACCCGGTCGCAATGCAACTCCACATCGAGCTTGCGCTCTACCCGCGATTTGGGTCTAAACCACAGCCACCACGATGCTCCCAAACGGGGCCGCACCACTGCCAGGCTGGAATAAATTCCAGGGGCTCCTGACACCCGTGGTACCAGAATAAAGCCTCCGGTCAGGCTTCGTAGCCGAGACTACTACCAGTTGAACTCCAAACAGTTCGGGACTGGTGGCCCTAGACGACAAACAAAAGACATAAAACACAAAGGACACAACAATGAACAGCCACATTCTGAGTCGGCATATGCCCCCTCAGCAGCAGCACACAAAAGGACTACAATGAACGTAACACATAAAACAACAAGAACGACGCGCAGGAAACATGTAGCAGCAACAACAGCAAACACCAGGGAGAGAGCTGAAGACGGTGCACCGTTGTGGAGGGACAGATACCGATGTATCAGCCCCCGTCAACAGTCATACACATATCTGAGATCCAGGCACGACGATGTGCACTACTGGAGCGACCACCCATTGGCAGTTAAGCACCACCACGGATGCCCGCATCAGAGGCCACCTATACTAAACGTCCAGTTCTCCTACGATTGAATACGCCCCTTGCGTATTCACCTAAATTTCTAACAGTCCGCCCGTCCTCTAATGCCCTACTCAAATCCCATCCTGTCGACGTCCGTAAAATCCCCATCCTATCCAAATTCCTAATATCACTATAAAGTGAACACCCGGTCAAAACATGTACGACGTCCTCCGGCCCTTCCCCACACCTACAGTCCGGCGTATCGGACAGGCCCCTCTTATGCAGAAAAGCATTCAAGGAGCCATGCCCAGTCAGTAAAAAGCCCAGGCTAAGGCCGAAGCCAAAGTCCGGGCGGTCTCTAACGAAGGTCACGAGCTTAATAAACTCGTACGTTGTTCGGCCTTTATCCGTCTCAGTCCAACGTGAACGCCATCTTGCAAGAAGATGCTCGTCCAGCAGGAGTTTCACCTGCCTCAAGTCTAAATCAGCGATTTCAGTCGAAGTTATCCAATCATGCCCTGATAGTGGCAGTCCCTTCTTGACCTTGAAAATAATACCACGACGTACCACCTCCAAGTCAAGGGGAGGTGCACCTAACAAAACTTGAAGAGCATCTGTCGAAACTGTGTGACAAACTGGCATGCAAGCCAGCATTGCCACTCTCTGACAAGACAAGATTCGTTTCTTGCCCATAGCAGACAGAGCGGTGCCGTATCATACAGACGAGCCGAATGTTGCACAAGCAACAAACAGATCACTATATATGGTACGGACAGCTCTCCTGCTAAGACCCCAGTCATTCCTAAGGATGCGTCTGACTCCTCCTACAACTGTCGTCAATTTGTCCTTTAGTGTGGAAAGATGAACTAGAAAGTTCATTCTTTCACCCATGGTTATGCCCAAATACCTAACCTGAGTCACGTATCGAATGCTGGCATTGCCAGATCGAACTACAGGTGGGCGAGCCTGCGATAAACTGCCTTTAAGCAGCATGGTAACGGTCTTTTCTCTAGATACTTCGACACCAACACTGTTCCCCCACTCATTGATTACACGCATGGCCCCCTCACCCTTTCTCTCCAGTTCAGCTCGAGACTGACCTTCGATTAAGATGAGCAAGTCATCCGCGTAAGCACAAAGTTGGTGGGTTGTCCTTAGAGACCTTAACAAGGGAGCCATCATTAGGTTCCATATAAATGGACCGCAGATGGACCCTTGCGGGCAGCCCCTAACAACCTCCCTGCAAACAGTATCGTTGGCTCCTACCGCAAAAACTTTCCTACCACTAAAGTAGCTTCTCCACAAGGAGAGCTCTCTACAACCTACTGTCCGCAGTCTGTCCAGTACCCTATCCCACGAGAGGTAATCAAACGCACCTTTAAAGTCAACAAATATGCCAAGGACATATTTGTTCGGACAGTCAGTCACACAATTACGGACATGATGCCAAGCATCCTCCACGGATTTCCCTTCTTTAAAACCGAACTGAAACTCAGAAGCAACCTCATTGTAGGATTCCTTCAGTCTGTTGACCATAATCCTCTCCAGCACTTTTCCAAGTACTGGGAGAAGGCTTATGCCCCGATAGGAGCGAGGATCGCTCCTCACTCTATCAGGAGACTTCAGGAGCACCACAACTTTGGCTTGCTTCCAAGCCCCAGGGAAGTACCCCTCACTAATGCACCTCCTGTAGATTGCCTCCAGGTATTCCGGTATGGCCTTCCAGATGCTTTTACACATCTCTCCAGTCATACCATCCAAACCCGGAGACTTTCTACACTTGACTCGGCACATGCTTGCATCCACTTCTAGTCTTTCCAGTGGCGGAGGGCCATCCACCGCCTCATAGAGAGGATGGACAGCCGGTTCAGCCCCTGGAAAAAGTGCCTCAAGTAAAGCGCTAGTGCACTGTCTCCACGTCAGTAAAGTCACTCCACTTATACAAAGACCGGTCAAGTCCGTCTGTTTCCGTCTACCCCGGACTATACGATAGGCCTGACCCCAAGGGTCGTTTCTGCTGTCCTGCACAAAAGTCCTCCAATCCTCCTCCTTGACACGAACAATCTCGTCTTTGTACGTCCTCAAGGCGGCCAGATAATCAATTTTACGCTGAGCAAGATCTTCAGCATTGGAACGCCTTCCCCTTTGGAATCGCTTCCTTAGGCGTCGAACATTCCTCCGCATCATATCCAGCTCCCGAGACCACCATTTAAGTCCTCTGTGTCGAGTCTGGCGACAACGACCCAGAAGAGTGTCGTTCACTGTGGACATCCATTGATCTATCTGGTCGACTTGACTGTCTATTGTCCAAGCCCTAAATTCTGCAATTGGCACATCCAGCGCTGTGCCCCTAAAGGCATCAGCGTAGATGTCCCAATTGACGTCATGTAGTCGCCACCTGCGTGGCATGTCCGTCCCGTTCGTAGCCCGATGATGAGAGACCACAACCTCAATGAGGCTATGGTCACTCACCCCAAAGTCATCCCTAATCTTCCAACTAATGTCAAACTCTGAAGCTACCCTCCCATTACCTAACGTCACGTCAATGTCACTACAACCTCCTGGACCATCAAAGGTGTACATCTCACTAGGCTCATTGAGAACAATGAGCCGCTTCGTGACCAGCCATTCACTAAGCATAACACCTCGCATGTAGTTCGGATGAGCAGAAGCATTTCTGCCCATCTTGGAGAACCACATGGGAGAGCATGCGTTTGCGTCTAAAGCTAGGATTATAGGTGAGCTACTATCCAGTAGTAGTACCGAATCCATGTACCCCAAATAGGGTTCAAGAGGCGTTCCGAACCTACAGTAGATGCTCGTCAGTAACATTCTACCAAAACCCCCTTCTACACTAACGCAGATTCCCCAAACACTCCTACTAATGACGGTACAGTCCACGTCCCTATCCCTAACAACAATAGCGGCGCTACCACCGTCGTCTGTAAACGCGCGCATACCCCCAGGTAAACCCCTAATGCAGCCATCCGTAATATACGGCTCCTGCACTAGGGCAAAACTCGCGCCCAGGTTACACATCGCCTGACCTAGCTCGCAGATCACGGAGTATGACCGCTGACAGTTAAGCTGCAAGATTTTTAAATCTGTTCCCTCCATTTTAATGGCGTGCGTTCGCTCTGGCGACTATGGCGCTGTAAACGGGACAGGCTGCGGACATCATGAGATGCCCTGCCGGAAGTCCCTTGAACGCGCAATTCCGACATCTAATCTCGTTTTCGCACCGTGAGGCTTTATGGCCGGCGGTACCGCATAGGCGACAAACTTCGTAAGGCATTCGACAGTCCCTAATCATATGGTCGAACCCTAGGCACCTGTAGCAGCACGGAACAGCATCGTGATGTCGCACCGCAAACGAAAACCAGTTGATGTAGCATCTTCCGACATCGGTCAGCAGCTCCATAGCGCGAGCGTTGCCCTCCAGGACAACGTTAACCGGGCCGCCATTTGCCTTCCACGGGCTAGACACCAAGCGAACGCTCCTTTTAAAGACTTCCTCGGACATCTTCTCCTTCAGGTTCTTCTCGTACAGCTCGTTCATAAATTCATCCGGAGTGATTTCCGGATGAACCCGCTGCACGACGACCTTCGGTCCGAGCTTGTCTCTCACCGACACCTCCAACCCAACCTCACCGAACTTAGCGTTCTTCATCACTCTCTCCCTTTCTGCTACCGACGGGGTCCGAATGACCGCTCCGCCATCGCGCATAGGCCGTAATGCGTGAACACGAACCCCAAGGGTGGGGCCGACCTCCTTCTGAACCTTTTCCACAACCTCCTTTGAAGTGACGCCCTTTTTCCCCTTCACTACCACAGACCACGTCTCCACAGGTTTGGGCACCACTGCAGCACCACCAGACACAACACCGGACATAGCACCGTCAGCAACACCTAAAGCAGCTGCACCTCGCCTAGCCAACGTCTGAGGCCTAATGGGAGCCCTCGGAGCCGCTGGCTGCACTCCAACCATCTTACCGCCCTCGTAGACCTCCAACCGCCCCTTCAGCCGCTCATTTTCAGCTATTAAGCCGAAAAGAAGCACCTCGAAGCCTGCAACCTGCTCCATCACCGCCTTGGCCAACTGCGCGTCAACACCGTCAACCATAACCAGCTCCATCATGGCCGAGCTAACATCCTTCATCTTGTCTACCACACCACGTACTACTGGCCGGGCCCTGGTCCGATCACGCGCCTTCCTCGCGACAGCTCCGGACACCTTATCGCTGCCTACAACTTCCGCAGCAAGGTCCACCGACTCCTCGGCCGAAACAGCAGCAACAGTAGCAGCAACACCAGCAGCGATACCAGCAGTAACCCCAGCAGGACGCTTGAACCTCGGCGACACCGGCTTCTTCGGAGACCCAGCCTTGAACCTCTTAATCTCCTCATCCATCTCCGTACTGGACAGTTCGCTCTCAGTGTGGCGAAGCAAACTACCACCCACCGGGGGCAAACCAGTGCCGCACCCATCGGTCGTCGCCATATCTGAGGCGTCGCCTTTAGGCTTTACGGCCCTCTTCCTGGGCGCAGGCGGCATCGGACAACTTAATTTAAAATTTGCTACCTTACCTTAGTACCAGCAGTGCAGTGGAATTAAAACGTCGAACGGAAGGACGGACAAACCGACGGAAGAACGGACAAACCGACGGAAGGACGGACTTTTGCGAACCGAAAACAGAAGGACGGACACTCGCACTTTTGCGTATACTTAACAGTATCTACAACGCCACCTATTGGCCAATGTACTACAGCGGTTGTAGCCGCGACACAAATCAAACCGACGATAGTAAGCGCCACCTACTAGCCAACTACAGCGGTAGTAGCCGAGACACTGACCGAACCGACTGGCAAAACACACTAATAGTTCGTCTATTAATCACAAGAGCGTATATTCGTAGTTCGTGTCTAACCTCACTTCTGGCCGGAGAAAGTGAGACACCAAATTTACTTTGTTCAGCGGAGCACCCCAAACAACAACACTTCACTGTATTCAAAGTCACTATCTTTACAATAACAAATCAAAATATTAAGTCACTGTCTTTATTACTTTACTTTTCACAATTTAATGTTTACCACAATGCGTATACACGTCCGATCACTTCAACTGCTAAACACCGAATCCTTTTAAAGAGTCAGTGGTATGAAATCTATCCGCAGTTCGACGGATGGCTTTATTAGATGGACAATTATGTGCGCCATAAAAATCACAAATTAAGTAGCGCGAATCAATGGCTGCATTTCAAAGTAAATTTGGATAATTCGGTAGCGTTGTTCAAGCGTGAATGAGTTCATGATGATTTGCCAGAGTATACTGATAATAAATGTCAAAAAGTGAGCGCAATATGACAGCTCGTTTGACAGCTAAGCCTTACGTATGTTCTATCTAAGCAAAAAAATACACCCTTTACTTTTGGAATAAAAATTACTTTTTGAATTGAAATCTCGAAATTTCAATATGATATGGTGTAGATCGACTTATGATTAGACGGTATAAAAATTTGTGACTAACTTTTGTTAAGGAATAAGTTTTCATATTTTTTTTTAATTTCAACATAATATTTTATACGTTTGTACATGCATGTACGAGTATAATTGAAATTCTATCATTTTGGCAATGAATGATGATGATAATAATGATGAATACGATAAATGTTGCCTAACTCTCATATCGTATTCTGCCGTCAGTATTATTTTATCTTATCAAATTCATGGATAAATTTTTCTTACACAAACGTTATCGTGCTCAAATATGCGGAAATTTTATTGAAAAAAATAATAGAAAAACTAAAACGAACTTCAACTCTAAGAGTTCGTTAGTATAGTAGTGATATCACATGAATTTATTATGAGCAAAAAAAAAATCGTACCGTTTGAAATAATACAATAATATATTGTATAATCGCTGATTTTCCATAGACTATATACAATTATTCCTTTACAAATTTGTTTATTAATGGTAAGATATATATTTTTTTTTATTAAGGATTAATAGTATAACTTTTAAATAGTATAACTTTTGCTTGAATTCTCATTTGGTTGTTTTCAGCAAAAATATATGAATTTAACTTTTTACCAATCTAACCATCTACTGCTTTTGGTTACTGATGAGGGTTGGTGACTCTTCCCGAAACAGTTAAATTTTTTGAAACAAATGTGCCAATGTTTTTGCTTTATTTAAAGTAAAAACATTTCATCCTGAGCCTGAATAATTTCAAACTCAAGAATTAAAAAAATTGTAAGCGAAATGCAACGAAAAACTTGAAATTTCTATTAAAAACAAGTAAGAAAATTATATTCGGTCTAGACCGACTATACGATACCCTATACAATGTGTATAGAGACTCTATTTCGTAGGTCCAATTAATTTATAGAAGATAAGCATAAACCAAATTTCTGTGGTTTTCTGGAATAACCGCGTATGTCCATTTTTGTCAGTTTTGAGTTAACGATGCCAAATATATTAATTTGTAACGCTCTTTACATGTGTTAAATTTTTTTTTTTTTTTAATATTGACGATTTCTGAGTTTTTTCTTTAAATAACAACGTAACTTAAATGTTTATTAAATTAATTTGCAGCGCTATCGACGTATGTCAACCTACGTTTGATCCCTGACAAATTATTTTCTGTTGTTATTAATGAAAAAAATGCAAAATAATTTTCGATTATTTTTCAGTTTATAACCACTTATAAAAACTTGTGTGTTTATTTCTGTTATTTTTTTTCACTATTATTCTTGATACGTTGTTATATTCTCATACTAAGTCCCGTTAACTTTTTGTTGACGAACAAAAAAAAAATCCATTTTTCAAGCAACAACAACTTATGTCTACATGGGTGGTTGCATTGGTAGTTTTGTTTTTCAAAGAAAACGACGTTTGTCGACATAAGTTGTTTTATCTGCACACACTTTAAGTGTTATTTACATTTTGTTTTTTTCGTCCTTCTCTAGGATTTATTCATCTGAAGATTTTTGACTCAAAATTTTATATAAAGTATTTATTGCCCATATCTACAGGACTGTTAAATAAAAAGCTCTAAAAACTTTATATCGAATATAACGTTTTTTTGGCTCCCCTGAACATTATTTTATGACACACGCGGTTATTCTAGAAAACCACAGATTTGGGTGGCATTCTTATTAATTTTGTTGCATTCAGGTATGAAAAAGTTTATATCAATAAACATACAAAAACCCAATTTGACCGAGATCTATATGATAATTTTGATATTATGGCAATTTAAATAGCGGTCAACCTATGGCCGATAGAAACTTTTACACTAAATTTCATCAAAATATATTCATGTACACACAGACGGACGGACATCGCTAAATCGACTCAGCTTTACCACATAGTGGTATAGGGTATAAAAACATCTGTATTGAACAGAGCTTATAATTTGAGTCATTATTTTCTTATTGTCTTCGTATTGAGGTGAAAGAATATTGAGAAAATGTGTCAGTATGTAAAAAACAGGATGTTATAACTTCAACTTTTATTCTCCTCTAGATTTTTTTGCTGATGTTTCGCAATTGTTTGTTTGTTTATGGATTGCATTGTTACAACAATGTTGACTGTTTAATATGATGACAATCATTGTTTTATTGTTGACATAAAGTGGGGAAATATATATACATACTTTGAAATCGTCCATTTCAAGTAATACAATTGTCATTATACGAGGGTTGTATTTAATGTTTTGCAAAAAACGAATCTTTGATACCCTGGTCATGGGTTTTATGTTTACATTAATATCTGGACTTATTGCACTCTTTATAGCAAATATAAACAAACTATTTTAAAAAGTATATAAACAGTTTGACAAGATTAATACTAAATTTTTACAAGCAGCACACTGAATTTATAACATTTTTTAGAGGAGTCTCCACATATTAGGCCAAATCTTGTCTTAATGATGCCCAAGATTAATCCCATTTTAAATACCAACCGTCTCGAAACAATGACAGACAATATTGTCGTAAGTTTACCCCGGTAAATGATGATGATGTTTGTTTGTTTGTAGCTTACAGGAGGCTAAATTTTTGGACCGATATTCTTGAAATTTTTACAAACTTTCTGTGCATCTGGAAGGAACTATAAGATATCAATTTTTTTGAGTACTATGGCAGGGAGAGTTTTCTAAAATTGTGTGAGGTCACTCATTATTAATGTTAGTAATCATGGCGAAAATGGGTGGTATCGAATAAGTGGGCGTGGTTCCTCCCATACAAAGTAATTATACAATAACATATATCTCGAGCACTATGGCAGAGACAGCTTTGCAAACTTGTCTGAGGTCATCTATTATTAATGTGATGTAATGCGCTTGTACTACATGTGATTAGCCGCGTAAAAATGGGCGTATTCGGAGCAGTGGGCGTAGCACCGCCCATACAAAGTAAATATATAATATTATATAACTGGACACTGTCAAAGGTAAGGCCTTGACACTTTGTATGAGAACATCAGATATAAATGTGAGTAGTCAGATATAAAATGGGTGTTTAGGATTATTGGCCGTGGCAGCTCCTACACAGAAAAATATGAAGTACTAAGAAAGCGTGGAAAATATGAGCGGAATCGCCAAATTCAAAAATCGGTAATATCACAAATCGCCAAAAATCCGAAAATCGTGCGAAACAAAAATCAACAAAATCAAAAATTACCGAAATAAAAAAAATTAACAAATGATATTCTAAATTCAAGGCCAATCGCTAAGTGTTGCCAGATTTAATTTGGAAAATTGGCGACTATATGTAGCATGCTCCAGAGTAGGAACGCCGAAAAATTGTATAACTTTTGCACCGAATGAAAAACAAAAATACTGCATATCAGCAGGCATTGGTATAAAAAAAAATATAAAATGAAGTGTTTTAATTGGACAATACATATTTCGTAGGAAAAATTGATTATCTTTGATACCCTCCACCTCGGTTTGAGTATTGATAATAAATGTAAACAAAATATTTGAAAAAATAAACAATTTGTTGCAGCATGCATTTAGGTTATATACCTATATGCATGCGTTTCCGGTTATATGACATAACTTCTCGTTTAATTTAGTTTTTGCTAATTAAATAGCTCGCCTTAACCTCTATTGCAAAGGTAATGGTTGTGTAGGGTGGCTATATGCATTAAATCGTGCTAATTAGAGATGGCTGTATAGTTTCTTTTAACTGGCCAAATATTTCTTCATTGCGGCCGTATATGTAGGTCGGATCGAGTAACAAAATAATAACCAAAAAAAGCTCTCTCAATTTTTTTTGTTAAAATATTGCCATATTTGGAAAATAAAATTTTTTTTTTACATACTAAAAGGAAGTTTTCACTATTTACACAATACAATACAAAATCCCACCCAGTGATTTTGAATTAAATTATGTTAATAAAATATATTTTCGCAATTCTTAAACATCATTTGAGGTTTTCTAAACTTCATTGAATTTAAATTAATGTTTTCTTATCCTGAAATGCTTTTAATGTCTCCTGAATCGCAATATTTTTTTTTAAGTTCAGTTGATTTTTTAAATGTGAACATATTTGATGTTTTTTGAATTTCAATTTGTGTTTAAAGAAAAAAATTTATCAGCCCTGTTCTTGAAATGTTGTTATTTGAATAAGAGTGAATTTAAAATCACATGAAATTGAAATTTTGGGTTTCTTGAAACCACTTTTTTTATTTATTTAATGGAAACATATGTTTGAGTTAAGAACATATGTTATCTAGAAACCGAGGTGCCATATGGTTCTTTATTCAGTTTCACAAAAAACTTTTAAGTATTTTGTGCATGTTTTTTCTTAAGTTTATAGAAAAAGTATAAAGAAAAATATTTTCTTTTAAAATAACAACTTATTTGTTCATTTAATTGTTTTTGTTCTTCAATTTCATTCAATTAAAAATGACTTTTCTATTTTTAAAAAGTTAGGCATCACCAAAAAAAATTTCGATATTCAAATAAATTGGATTTGAATGGCATCACTACTGTTTCGAACATATGCAAAAAATAAAAATATGTGATTTGATGAAAAAAATTTTTTTAATTCATTTATTTGCAATAATTAGTGCATAAAGAATCTATGTTATAATTGAAAAAATTATAATGGAAAATAGATTGTGTAAATAAAAAGTTTTTATTAAAATTATAAAACAGCATCATCGCAAAAAGTGTGTTTATTAACATCGACCACTTTTTTTTTTTTAAATCAGCGCAAAATGTAGACGTTTTTTATAATCGTTTTTTTTTTTTTCATAAAATTAATGTCTAATTTTTTAAAATAATGATAAGGTTCAATAAAAACAAGTAAGAAAATTATAGTCGGTCTAGACCGACTATACGATACCCTATACCATGCGTTTAGAAACCCTATCTCTTAGTCCCAACTAACTGGACATAGAAAATAAGCAAAAACCAAATTTGAGTGGGATTTTTATTAATTTTTTTGGCTGCAGATATAAAAAAGTTCATATCGGATGCTATATCTATAAAGGGGCTAGGTCCAAAAATGGACCGATCCTGATCATGTTTGGTAAAGTCTCTTGTATTTTGCAAAAATATGTACAAACAAAATTTGAGAAGAATCAGTGCAATATTTTTGTTTTTTAATAGATTTAACTGAAGATCGGGAAGCAGATCTATATGGGGTCAAAGGGATCATTTTTGGACTACTCATTAGTGGATGTAATGAACGCATACAAACCCAATTTGCGTAAGATCTATATGACAATTTGGATCTTATGGCAATTTATGTCGATTTCATATGGGTAATTTGTATGGGGGCTAGGTCTGAACATGGACCGATTCTCACCAATTTCAATAGCGTTCATCCCATGGCCGATAAAAGCTTATATACCAAATTTCATCAAAATATATTCATATTTGCGACCTGCAGTTTGATTACAAGCTTTACATGGACACACAGACGGACGGACGGACGGACGGACGGACGGACGGACGGACATTGTTAAATCAACTCAGAAAGTGATTCTGATTCGATCGGTATAATTAAAGATGGGTCTAGGTCAAATATTTTTGGGTGTTACAAACAGCAGCACAAAGTCATTATACCCAAACCACATAGTGGTATAGGGTATAAAAATGTTAGAGTTTAAATATCAATTAGTTTTTTTATCTTTTAAGACCTGCTTAGTAGAAAAAAAGGGCATTTGTTTTGATTTCACAAAGCCTTTTCTATGTGAATTAAAACGAGAAAAAATATTCTTATTGAAATTAGAGAACAGCAAAAAACTCGTAGATTTAAGAATTTTTTCATTTACGAGTTTTTTTTGTGATAGTGGTTTCAAGAACAGGGGTGTATATTTTAAAAATTCAATTAATGTCTTCTAAATTTCAAGTTATTATCTCCGACGTTTTAATATGATTTTCTGAAATTCAATTGATATTTTCTAATTTATAATTAGAAATCTGAATTCCAGTTTTTTGAACTGATATTTTCTTAAATTTGAATCGAAAAGTTAAAAGGTGCAATTTTGTATTTATGTGAATAATAACGCTTTAGTAATTATAAACAATTTTTAAAAATTATATGTAATCGCAATCAGATATTTTGTAGGTAAAGCAGAATAATAATTTTATATAACTATGCAGAACTGTTTTGAAAGCAGAGAACTCATTGCTTCTTCTATACTCAGCTCTGTGTATACTTTTAACATTGTTGTGTTTGATATCTAATTGAAAATGTTGACATTGATGTTATTCAACTGTTGCAAAGCTAAGTAGAACAAAAATTGTGGTGCCATCTACTTTGGCATAGTCACACTGAGCAAAGTAAAGTGACACTCTGTTTGTTAATGCAAAATATTGCAGAATTTTATATAAATAAAATAATATACTTTTTTCGAAAAGTATAATTTTTTATATATTCTAAATTAAGAGTAACCTAATTTTATACTTCAATCCTATAAAATTATATTTTTTCAATTTTTTTTATTTCTTCAGTGATTTCTCGGGACCTATTAAATGATTTTTCAAAGAGAAACCTTCCATGATGTTAGTCAAACATTCTCACAAAAAACGGGCGTCCCAGTTATTTTATTGAGGGCATGATCGTAACAAGAACAACATGACAAATCATATTTTTTCAAGACTTTTTTTTACTTCTTCACTCAATTCTCGGGACCTAATCAACCGATTTGGACGATTTCAAATAGCAAACTTTTCAGGACGTTAATGAATCATTTCTTATGCCAACGAGCACCCTAGCTACCCGATTGAAGCCGTCATCGTGATTTCCACAGACGGACATCGCTATATCAACTCCGCTTGTTCTAAGGATCACAAATATATATATTTAATTGGTTCCAAAAAAAATTTTTTTTCTAATTATTTCAAACGGAATGACAAACTTATATATACCCTCTGCACACTGGGGTGGGGGGTTTAATAACCATATAGTGTAAAAGGCAGGATCGCCATATAGTGTAAAAGGCAGGATCGCCATATAGTGTAGGTGGGACGCCAGCTAGGATCACCAAATATTATAAAAATCGCTGGACCGTTATATAATGTATGCCTTGTAGCAATCTACGTACATAGTGGCATTTAAATTTAATATAGTGTATGTATGGGGGCAGGATCGCCATATAGTGTAAGAGGGGGCAGGATCGCCATATAGTGTAATGAGGGGTGTACAACAGGACACTAAGATTGGGTGAGAACCGGACCAATCTCAGGAGGAATTTTGTCAAGTGCTTTCCTCAAAGCAGTTCCCGCGTGCACGCTAGATGCACTTTTTTTATACAGCACGTAGGCAGATTATGCCAATGTTTGAACCCTTTGGCAGAATATGCCAGTAAAAAGAGAAAATCTCTGTTTGGTTTTAATTATAACCCTTTCAAATCAGAATTATAATAATTTATTTATTTTAAAATGCTGGTCTTTTATATCATTATAATTTAATATTTTTACTTAATTTAAATAATAGTCTTCTCTTTTCTTTACATTCGCATATTACAAATTCATTGATTTTGAACGTTGGGCTCAATAGCCAATCAGAAAACGTTCAATAATCAATTTAAAATTTTCCCCTCAAAATTTGAGTGACATTCCTATTTGTCATGGGTTATTGACACAATTTGAATTTTCACAAATTTGTCATTTTGCATTCCAGTGATATTTAATTACACAATAATTTATTGTTTTGTAATTCAACCCTTTACCGAAGGTTAGTGTACTTTGTGGTATGTGTTGAATAAAAAGAAAAGATATGCAAAAAAATAAATAAATGTAAACAACTAATTACAAATAAATATGTGCATGTGCATATAGTAAACAAAAATAAACAAAAAATATAAACAAATAAAGATGAATAAATGAAATAAATAAAGATAAATGAAGATGTGTGTAACATCATCACAACCAAATGATATTCTAAATTCAAGGCCAATCGTTAAGTGTTGCCGGATTTAATTTGGAAAATCCATGGGCAACTATATTTATGTTGCATGCTCCAGAGTAGGTACGCCGAAATATTTTATAACTTTTGCACCGAATGAAAAGCAAAAAACACTGTATATCAGCAAGCAATGAAATTAAAAAAAAAATATAATAAAATAAAGTGTTTTAATTGGACAATACAAACTTCGTAGGAAAAATTAAGTCTCTGTAAGTCGTAGCGAAGCATGACAAGGCATACTAATTTTAAATAAAATGTAAGCGTGTTCTATGCATCCCTCGAAAAGCCTAAAAAGAAAAGTACAAAAATTGACATAATCAGCCCAATTCTAAACAAAAATTCCGCATGAAATATCTCACTTCTCCCTTTTCCCCTATTATGAATAAAAATTCCTTCGGAAAAAAAATTCGATGGGAAAAAAGTAGTTATTCTCACTGCACTTGATTTTAGTTTATTCCCTCAAAAAATTTCCCTTGCAAAACAGACGGGAGTTTACATAAAAATGTAAAAAGTATTTTGATAAAACAAAATTTAAATAAAAAAAATTAATATTTTATTGTTCTTGTAGGTTGAAGACCACAAATAAAGCACACCTTCAACTTTTGTTAACTTTAATGAAATCCAGTTCAGACATTGATTGCGTTTTCCATAGATTCAGCCCGCAATTGACTTCTAGCAATCTTTTAGCTATTTCGTTGTTGTTATTGTACAACACAAATTTCCTCCACAAGTGCTCGCATCATAGCTATGCTATTCATTTTTTATTTAATTTTTCTTTAAAATAAATTTATAGGTTTGCACACACAAAAAAAAATAGAAAATTTATTGTCAATAAGCAAAACAACTGGCTTCGAAATTCGATGATGCCACTTATTAATTTTTTTATTCACGCGGAATTTATAATTGGAGATTTTTTTTTCTCGAGAAAAGTATTGTCCGGGAGAATGAAATTCCTTGAAAATATGCGTAATTGGGCTGAATATCCTTTTTTTTTTTTTTTTTGCTATTTACAAGGTTTACTATTTACAAGGGTAAAACAAGGTTGCATTTTGTTTAGATGATATAAAAATATACTTTTTGAAATACATTTTTCATCAGAAATGAAAACGGCATCAGTCACATGACGGTCTTGAATATTTCTAGCAAAACAACAGATGTTAAGCGAATTTGATTTTATTTGAATTCGGCAATGTTGCCACATCACAAAACTTAAAAGGCCACCCTCGTAATATGTGTAAATGTACTCGTATGTAGAACATAAACGTTACAGTGACTTTTTTTCTTAAAAAAAAACACTCACACACACTGATTTTATAAAATCACACCAGTTTTACTGTATATAAATTAAAAGGGAAATGCAGTATTTCATTCAATTTAGGAGATTTTTTGCAAACAAATCATTTGATTTTAAGGCTTTGTTCTATGGAATATACATGAAAAATTTTCCTTAAAACAACCTGAAATTCTTAAGACTTTTCAAATCTAGCAACCGATAGATTAAAAGGGATTTAACATAAGAAATAAACTCTGAGATTCTGTGAAATATTATAGGAAATACCCTCGAATGACATGAGACCGAAATTTTCTCCATTATGAATAAAATTTGCGCAAGTAATTTAAAGACAGAGTTGATTTTTAAAACAAAAAATTACTTCCATGTTCATGAGACACTAAATGCATAATGTCTAAACAAAAAAGGCGCCAAGACAAAATCTATAGACAACTTCACAACTTTATAATGATATGATTTAAAATTTTATATATGATTGCTATAAAATGTAACTATTTTGGCTAAAATCCAATTGTTTTGAGACATTAAACAAACAAAAAAAAAAAACGAAGTTTAAAACAAAATAATATTATAATTTATTTCGTACAAAATTTAATCTTAATTCGTTAAAAAGTTTAAAATTTTAAATTAAAAAAAAAAACTACTTACGCTTCACAATATGGCAATTTATTAAATCCTTTGTATGTTTTCATATTCAATGTCATGCCACATTCTGTACATCTGAAACATGTTTTATGCCATGTCTGAAATAGAGAAAAAAAAATAAAAATAATGAATTGTTAATATAAATATATTTAAAAATGTAATTGTTTGAAAAGAAAAAAGAAAGAAAGGGTGCCTCCCTCTCCCTGCGACATACGAGTAATACGTTAAGTAAAATTGACATATTTGTGGTTTCATTTTAAACTAGAGAAATTGAATCAAAACAACATTCCCATTACATTGAAAGAAAAACTATAAAATATTTAAGTATTAAATTACCATAAGGAATTTATAGACACAGAAAAGTAAAACTACACAACGATTTATTATGAGGGTATACATATATGTATAGAAGAAAACTTAAACCTAAAGGATTAATTTTTGGTTATTTAGTTTGGGGGAGAATTTAATAGAGATAATCGGGATTAATTTTCATTTAAAAATAAGACGATTTTAAAGCCATTAACATATCGTTTAATTTGAGGTTTTATTTTACAATAACAACAACAAAAGAACTTAGTTACATAATTGTTGTGAAATATGATGAAACAATTATGCACTCCACATAAATTTCTGCTCCAAATATTAAGAAAACATTTTAAGTGTTTGTGTAAACAAACAAGCAAAACAGACTTTCAAAAGTTCCGCATAACCATAATTGGAAGATGATAGTCTTAATTTGAGCAGAAAAAATATATTCAACATAATTAACCCTGCACCTGGTGAAAATAAAGCTAAATTTACGGAGACATAAGCTCTATATCTATAATATTAATAGGATTTGCGGAAAATTTCCCGAAAACAATTTCCCAAAAATAATTTCCCGAAAACAATTTCTCGAAATTACAATTTCACGAACACAATTTCCCGAAATGACAATTTCCCGAAATTACAATTTCCCGAACACAATTTCCCGAAATTACAATTTCCCGAAATCAAATTTCCCGAACACAATTTCACGAAACTACAATTTCCCGAAATTACTATTTCTTCAAAGAGCTTGTTGATGGCATTTCCGAAACAATACCATCAGAAATTCCGGCCGAAGCGCGAGCAATCAGCTCATGACCACTGGATGTAGTGGTCCGGGCAAGACCTTTCAGCTCATTAACGATTTTTTCTTTAGCAACGAAAGCCGCTTCGGCACTGTGATTGTGAAGAGCCTCTTTTTTTATAGTATCGTTGTTATGACCCTACCGGTACAATGTTTTCCTCGATAAAGGATACAACGCCAACAAACGCTATCAAAGGACTGACCGTCGCACTGTGGCTCAAATTTTGATTTCATTGGCCAAAAGTCAAATTTTTTTTTGTCATCGATTTTTAAAATTTTTACTCCTTTTTGTAGCTTATATATCCAGATTAAGGTAGCCAAAAAATTAGGTTAAACTATTGATAATTGTGGGCGTGGCATGCTGTCAAACTCAACTGTTTTTTTTAATTCAGCAAAAGGTGTTTTTTTTTTGTTTTTTATCAAAAATAAATGGTTACTACTCGCAAGCTATCATCGATATTGGCCTGCGGTCTTTTTTATAATGTTAGTAGGATTATAGTCTTTAGTTTTTGTAAGTCGTCATGATACAAGAAACCATTCAAAAGCAACCTCGGTTTACCATTTTCGCTATCCAGGAATTCGAGTGGCATAGTAACTGAGTATTACAACCCAAATAACTAAAAAACTTCACTATGCAAGATGGTAACAATTCCGTAGCAGCTACTGCATGGGCAGGATGTGATGGAGTGAGCGTTATTTGTCGGGAAGTCTGAATACCGAAGTGTTCAAAGTCACAATGAAAAAATAAGCGTATGACACTCCAATAAATAGGTCCGGATGACGAGGGAGGGTGGAAGGGGAAGGGCGCGGTGCGGGGTGGGGGAATTGTTTTTTCGAGAAGTCGTATACTCGGGAAATTGTTTTTTCAAGAAATCGTATGCAGCAAGTTTTTTTTATGGGGAAATCAAGAATATATGGGAAGTTGTAAACTAAAAATAGGGAAATTGTAATTTCGGGAAATTTTTTTCGGAAAATCGTAATATCGGGAAATTGTTTTCGGGAAATTGTAATTTCGGGAAATTGTTTTCGGGGAATTGTTTTTTCGGGGAATTGTTTTTTCGGGCAATTGTTTTCGGGCAATTGTATTTGGGAAATTGTTTTCGGGAAATTGTTTTCGGGAAATTTTCCGCAGACGTATTAATAGGCTAGACGATTTCTTGTTACCGATAATTTGTTCTACCGTTTCATCCCGATTTTGACCAAGCGTATATTATTTGAAAGGTATTTCTTTTTAGCTGTCCACCAGATTTACAGATTTTGAAATTTTTTCTTTATTTTGAGCAAAGTGCATTTAAAGTTGCTACTAACACATACATAAAATTATACATATATGTACTATGTGTGTGTTTATTAAATTTGGTAAACCAAAAAAGTATTGGTTTGTGAATTGGCTAAGTTGAGAAATAAAGTTGCCTAGAAATTGCACTCGAATTTCGAGCGCTGGAATCTGCTAGTTTAAATTATTCCCGGAAAATTAAAAAAAAAAACTTACAAGTATATTAAGAAAAACAAGTAAGAAAATTGTTCTCGGTCTAGACCGACTATGCGATACCCCGTACTATTGGTTTAGAGAATTTTTCATAGGTCCAATAAATTGGGTATAGAAAATAAGCATGAACCAAATCTGATTGGAATTTTTATTAATTTTTTGCCTGAAGATCTGATAGTTGCTGATAACATGAAATTTAAAAAAAAAAATCTTTATTTGATTTGTAAAGACTTATTGACTCCCCCACGTAGATTACACACAGAATCCAAAATAAAAGCCTGCAAATGTCCGTTGTGTATATTAAAGGTTTAAAACTAACTAAGTGTACGAGTAAAGGTAAATCACCACTAAACAAACCATTAAAGTTTACACATAATGTACATTTAGTTTGAATATAAGTATCTTATGTCTAACGGTAGCTAGTCAGCTTTAAGATAGCCAGGTAATCTACAATATATGTATATACGTGAAGACCCATCATACGAACATTTATTATCATCACATAAGTAAGTAGTCTGGATTTCAACCATAAATTTAATGAATATCTATTTTATGGTGCGTTGCACTTAAAGCTCATGAAAATATATACCTATAGATATTTCTTTTTTTTTTTTTTTACAAATTTTGTTAACAAAATAAATGATGACCAACTAACTAACCAAAAGAAAACTAATAGTTACAAGCTAATTGTACGGTGCTTGGCTTTCTTCAATCGTATCAACGTCAGACTAAAGTTTTTAATTGGTGTTAACGGTATCACAGCAACGTGACGATGGATTGTAATGTGAAGTGTTTAGATATGTTTTTTCAGCCTAGGAAAAAAGTCAATAGACGTTTTCCTTTATATTTGCAAAAAAAAAAATAAATATGTATGTATATAATAATAATAATAAGCTAAAAAAAAGATAAGTTAAATTATGCCAAACTATCTGTTAAGTGTTAAATCTGTCATTGTTATTCTTGTGAAGCGTTCACCACAGGGAGGACAAAATAATAATTTCTTATTTTCTCTTAGTATCAAATATGCTTCAAATATCAACAACTTTTATTACGAGAGTTGCCCTTTATATTTTGCGACAAACAAATTGAAATAATACTGAAAATCTTCTTATTATTTTTCAAAATAATAAAAAATAAACGCTTTTGCAACCGTTTGAAGCAATTTCGGAAGCACTGTTACCAATTCGATTGCAATTTAAACGCCTTAAGTGAAAAGTGATGAAATAAAAAATAAAATCGTTGTACTGTTCGATTAGTAGGAAAATTGGTTATTTGAGAATGAAACGTTTTCATCAGTTGGCTTCCTCTGTTTCCACAAAGAGTTTAGGCAAACAAATTGACCGTTCTACGAAGGCAGTTTGACAACTCTGCGACTTTTTAAACGCCTGTTGTAGTTAATTAAAAATTAACACTGGTCCTATCAACTATCACATGTCAATGGCCTATTAGTTTGTGCGTAGTTTACTCATTAAGTTTGAGTTTGACAGCCATTGAAAGCAGGCAACTTCGAGAATTTTTGCAAAAATGAAAAAACTGAATTAGGTTAGGTTAGCTGGGTTGTTCGGCCAAAGCCAAGTACACTCGGAGAAATTTTAGAAATTTTCGGATGGTAGAGATAGGAAAGGAGATTATAAAAGTACAGATCGATAATGTAAGGAGTATAGAAAAGAAAATATCAATGAAAAACAGCTCTTTCGTCCGCTATGCGCCCCTCCTGAACCAGCCAGATTTGTATTTGTATTTTTGTATTTATTTATTAAATGCGATTTTCCATTACAACAAGACACAGTATCTTATCAATTACAGTAATGGAATCGGATAAGTTATTCACTATATATTTAATATCAGTAACTCTTAATCTAAATTTAAAATATTATAAATTACAATTAAAAAACGTTAAAAAAATCAAATAAAATCAATTAAAGTATTGGTATAGTAATTTTCTAAACCCTATTGCGTTGCTTGTATTTTGCATGACATTAGGAAGCTGATTCCAGAGACGAATAGTTAGAATAAAAAATTGACATTCAGAGGCATGGTCCCGGTATTTAAATTAAATTATTCGATTCCCTCTGGAAGATCTTGCGAACTTTAATCGTTCAAAAAGATATTTTGGAGCCTTTGTTATAATAATTTTATGTAGGAATATAATGTTCTTGAATTTAATATAGTTGTCAAATGACATGTGTAAGACATGACCCGAGTATTGGGATACATGATAAAATTTTCTTAATCCAAAGATATAGCGAATAATGTTGTTGAAAGTTACAGTAAGTTTTCTGTTATCCCTAGAGTTGCAACCTGTGAAAACCTCAGATGCATATAGTAATGTTGGTAAAAGATATGTTTTAGCAAGTAGCAATCTTATTTTCAGTGGAGTAAAGTGCTGTGTTAACCATAAACTTCTAATCATACTATAAATTCTGCCACAGGATTGATTAATATGATCTGACCAAGTCAGAGTTCCATTAAACACAACTCCGAGATTTCGTACAGAGTCCACGATATCAATTTTAGAGCCCCCAAGGAAGACATTAATCTCATTCTCCAAATGCAACACTTTCTTCTTTATTATAATACACTTAGATTTATTTGGATTAAGTCGTAGACCATTTGCCGTTGCCCAATTTAGAATACGTTTGAGATCATAATTTTGTTCTTGAGTTTTGGAAATAATTTAATCCTTGGTACTACTTAAATATAGCTAAATGTCATCAGCGTACATCTGAACCTTAGAGAATTTAATTTGTTGTGGAAGATCATTGGCATATATCGAATAAAGTAGTGGTCCAAGGATTGAACCCTGTGGTACCCCTCTTATAACTTGCAGTGAGTTTGAGATGGAGCTACCATTATCAACAGATTGGGATCTGTTTGTGAGATATGAAAACATGAGTCTAACCGCTAATGTAGAAAAGTTAAAAAACCTCTTCAGTTTGAGGCATAAAATTGAGTGGTGCACCGTGTCAAATGCCTTTGAGTGATCCAATAAAACCAAAAAAGATATTTTTCCATCATCCATGTAACTTCTTAACTCCTCAACTACATCAAATAAAGCTGTTATACAGCTATGTTGTGGCCTGAAACCAGATTGACGCTCTGTAGGTAAGTTGTTGTCGTTTAAATACCTAAAGATTTGTCTGTGTAAAAGGTGCTCGAAAACTTTTGAGAGATATGGAAGAATTGCAATCGGGCGGTATTCGTTACCCGTTTTTAGTATTGGTATAATTTTGGCATGTTTCCACTCCATTGGAAAGATGCTAGTAGTGATTATGGAGTTAAATAAGTACATTATGAAGCGGACAATCCATGGTAAGATCATTTTTATAAATCTGGGGTGTATATTATCAAGGCCCACTGCATTAGATTTAATTTGAAAGTTAAATTTGGGAATGTTTAAATTATTACAGGGAAAATCATCAAGAAGTCCACAAGGTCACCCAGTGCAACATCTACTATGCAGTCCAGGTTATCGAAGAATCTTGCCCAAGATTTCTGCAGTCCGAGACATTCACGCAGCAAATGAGTACTCCTATAGGTAGGCTGATTATCCCTTTACCAAAACCAAGGAGTGCTTTCGTTCTCCTTGGATTAGGCAAGGGCGATAGGATCTGAGATATTCTGCAAGAGATCAGTTGTTTCTACCTTGTTCTTACTTCAAGATCAGCTTCCTCTTCAATTAGATTCGATAGCTCGGATGGAGATTTTCTAATATCAGTGTCCATCGTCCCGCTCAAAGAATCTGAGCCCTTCCGTGCACACTCGTCAGCCTTTGACCTCACTATGTCCTGGAACCAATATCAGCCTCACGGCGGATATCAGGGACCTGATAGATTCCCTCACACACTTTGATCTAACGGTCCTCGATTTCAGAGCTTTGAGAGCAGCAAGACTGTCCACGAAAATAATGGTTGTTGGATCCATATTCCGCTCCAAAATTATTTTCGTTGCTATGAGAATTGCGTGAATCTCGACCTGAAAAACGCTGCATTTGTCAGGGAGTCTCCGAGATACCTGAACGTCAAGTTGCTCAGAGTATACCCCTGACCCTGTACCGGCTTCCATCTTCGAACCGTCGGTATACACTGAGATTTGAATTCCTCATAAAACATTTTTTTTTTTTGCGGAAAAAACTTACCGAAATCAAAGACACACTTGATAAATACTAGGGGACTCTGCACCATCAACTAAAATTGTGGCTTACTGAAATCGGATGTGGTCGTATAGTGCAAATGACACCGAACGTTAAGGTCGTCCAAAAGAATTGATATTGGCACGAAAGTAAATAATGTGGCTGAGCTGTAGGCATCTCAACTGAACGGGCAAATCATATTAAAAATTTATATTTGGACAATCGACCATAAGAAAAACCGTGTAATCAAGAGTGTTTAACGATGTTCAACGGCAATCGGAAGGAGTTTTTGCAAGATTTCGAAACCATAGGCGAGACATGGTTCTTTTACAACCACCGGAGTCCAATGATCTCATTCAAAGCAGTAGACATCTCCGGGCGAACGTACAGCAAAGAAGGCCATGATCATGGCTACAGTTTTTTTTTTTTGACATGCATGAGGTGTCATTCACATCGATCACCTTGAAAAGGGTAAAACGATTACCGGGGCGAATATTACTCTCAGCTGTTTGGACAGATTCGGCATTGATTTGAAGCAAAAACGACCGAATTGGTCGAAAAAGTACTCTTCCACTACGACAAAAATTCATCCACCCAGCAGATTTTTTCAGATTTAGAAACACACCCCCCCCCTACGCTATTTCAAAACCTGCAAATCTGGCTCTGCGATAAGAGATTTGAGTCGAGGACCTTTAGAAAATCTATTATTTGGAAGGAATAACAAAAAAAAAAAAAAAAAAAATTGTAGAAATGTTGTACTAACACAGTCTCCTTATATTGAGAAATGAAACGTTTCTGATCAGTTACTCAGAAGTGTTTCGTTCGCCTAAAAATGTTTGTTGATTTGGTTCAACTTGAGAGGATCCACAAAAACGACTGCTATTTACTTTCTGGTTCATCACATGGATCCATATATATTTATCAACATTTTCTTTTTTCGATCAATCAATACGAGGAAATTTTGAACGACAGAAGTACAACTCAGTGAAAAGCGGCATCTGTTATGAATGAAAAATCTTTATTCATTCTTCCAAATCAAATTATTCGCCTGCAAGGTAATCCCCTTCACTTATAAAGAAAAAAAAATTTCGAAATGGTCTTCAAAGAGCGCGCCAATTCGGCGGATATCTCCTTAATCAATTAGAGTTTATTGAATAGGTAGAAGTCACATGGTGCTAAATCAGAAAATACGGCGATTGTGCGAAATGAACTCGAAGATCTAATGCAGTTTTAGACGGTGTATTACCGTGGTGAAAAAATAAAAGTTTAGTTTCTCTCAAACGACGTATGACACTAAAATAATATTCCTTGTTAACAGATTCCCCCGGTGGAAGGAATTCATAATGCACCACATCACGATAATCAAAAAAAAAAAGAAAAAACTTGTTAACAAGACCTTAATTTTATAACGATTAGGCGTACTCTTTTCTGTCTTGCTTCACCTTTTGCATGATATTTGCTTGATATATTTCATTTCATTTCGATCTGGTAGTCAGAACGCATTGTTTATTAATATTAATCCGACGGTCTTTTTTTAAATAAGAGTTTTTGGAACCAATAGAGATTTCACGCGTTTGACGCCCAAAATATCTTTTTAAACTGTATAGACTGATGATCGTTTTGAAATGTCAATAGTATCAACCATATTTCTAATTATTAATCGATGATTTTTCGCACCAAATTTTTGCATCAGTTGAGGTTTTTCGTCCGGACCGCTCTTTGTTGTCAATACACTCTCTGCGTTTTTCGAACTGTTTGTAACACTTATATTGTTATTTTTTTTGTTAGAGGTGATCACGGAAGGGCTTCTGCAACATCCTCATTGTTTCTGTAGCAAAAATTTCATTCCGCAAATAAAATTGAATGGAACTTTTTTGTTCAACAAAATGAGAAATCAATCGCCAAATTAATTTTTTTTTTTACAAAAATGGGCGTCAATATTGAACCAATGGCGTTCTGACAAATTTGGCGTAGATGTCAAAAACAGAACTACCCACCCGAAAAAATTATTTTCCCCAATCGATAAACCCTGGAAGTTTTAATTGAATTCCACTTTTTATTTCGGCACAGTATTATTAACTATTACATCAATCAAAATATAAAAATTAAATTACAAAAATTATGTTAAATTATGTGTTGATTTAATTTTTATCACTTTTTATTGTTGCAAATAATTTCTGTTTAAATCTATTGCTTTTAATTTACTTGAAATCCTTAACAAATGTTTTATTTGTATTATGTATTGACGCTGACAGCTCGAATGATTTAAAACATTCATTAAAATGTTAAGAAACCCCCTCGAAGTAACTAAGCTGTCCCAGCACAATTACTATGACGATCCAATATATATATCGTACGAGATAAACATTTTACTGTAGTAAATAAATTCTACGAGTATAAACTTGTGTCTAATATCTGTTCTGAGTTGTGTCTGTTGTTTATTGGTGGTCATTGTACGTTATGAATTTATGTTCATGCTCCAATTTTTAAATGCAAAAACAAAATAATAATAATAATAATAATAAAAATACAAATAAAAAAAAAAATAAATATAACGGCAAAACTATGACAACATAATTGCTTCTATGGCTTTTGTTCTTTGGAAAACAAACAAAAAAAACTGTATGATTATCTCTATGCATACTCGTCCGTCGTACATAAACTAGAATAGCAAACAATTTAATCCGTTGTCCTAACCATTGTTGTTTGCATTGTGTTGCTGCAGTTGTATGTCTGTCTGTCTGTCTTCGTTATAGAAATAAGATTTTTTGATTTAGTGTCATAAAAATCATTGACAGGAATTTAGTGTGCACATTATTTATCATTTTAAAATAAGAGCAAAAAGAAGAGATTGGTGACAATAATTATGAGAGAATAATTATTTCAAATTGAAAATTTAAAAAAAAACTTTGATGAACATAATAAATTTGGCATAAATTTATTGTTACAAGGAAAAGTTTTAATAATATTGGAACTTCCTCTATATGAAAGAATATATTGATGGGTTTTATTTAAAAAAAACAAGTAAGAGTGTTAAATTCGGCTGTGCCGAATCTTTGATACCCTCCACCTCGGTTTGTGGCAATACTATTAACATAGCTCATGGTAGTTGTGTTCTTGTTATTGTTAATATGTATGAATCACATTTTTTTTGTGGCTTTTTTTATGTTGTTGTATGTTCAACCACTAAACTATTACAAGAAAACACTAGGTTTCATGTTTTTTTTAGAGGTATCTATAAACTTTTGTTCATTTCTCAGCGCAGAGGCTCCCGATTTACTCCGATTTCAATACCAACCTGGTGGGAATTATGGCAAATAATTTTTTCGTAACCTGACCTAAGTAAATGCTTTTTTTTTTTGAATGAGCGTGATTTCAACAGACACACGGACAGACGGACAGACGGACAGACGGACATCGCTATATCGACTCGAGCTGTGATAAGGATCAAGAATATATATACTTTATTGGGTCGGAAATTAGTTTTTCGATGCGTTACAAACGGAATGACAAACCTATATATACCCTCTGCCACTGAGATGTGGAGGGTATAATAATAGGAACGAAATAATAATGTAAAAATAAAAATAGTCTAACCCATAAAAACACAGTTTTTATTAAAGCTCTTTCTTTCCTTATGCATAGGAGTTTTGAATCTCTCCGTGATTGTGCGTGACTTTGCGTGACTATTTTAAAATTAATCTTTGGGCATAACAAGTCTATGGACACAGCTTAAGATCGAACAGTTGAGGGGAAATGGGAGTTAAATCACTCTGTGACTGTGCATGACCAAGCGTGACTGTGCGTGAATATGTCTAAGTTAATCTTTCTTTACAGCAAATATATCGACCAAGTGTCAGATTGTGCGTGACCAAGCGTGACTGTGCGTGACTAAGTCAAAGTTAATCTTTTTTTTCACAGCAAGTGTATGGACCAAGTTTCAGATCGATCGGATGAGGGAAATGACATTTAGATCACTCCGTGACTGTGCGTGACTGTGCGTGACTACCCCAAAATTAATCTGTAGTCACATCAAGACTTTTGACCAAGTTTCAGATCAATTGGATAAGGGGGAATAGGGTTGAACCACGACAGACAAACAGACGGATAGACAGACAGACAGACAGTCAGACAGACAGAGAGTATAAGTTAAAAGAAAGAGTTAAATAAAAATGTTTCGAGGTGAATAGAGGTCCAAAAATTTGTCGTGAAAATGAGAATAATTCAAGAAAGAATTCAAGAAATTTCTGATCCCTAAGTTGCCCACATATTGTTGACTATAGCGCAAATTTGACCAGAAGCCTAATTCTGTGGTTTTCTAGAATAACCGCTTATGTCATAAAATCAAAATGTTCAGGGGAGCCAAAAAACGTCATATTTGAAATTATGGGCTCGATATAAAGATTTTAGAGCTTTTTATTTAACAATCCTGTAGATATGGGCAATAAATACTTTATATAAAATTTTGAGTCAAAAATCTTCAGAGGAATAGATCCTAAAGAAGGACGAAAAAAGCAATATGTAAATTACACTTAAAGTGTGTGCAGATAAAACAACTTATGTCGACAATGGCAACCACCCATGTAGACATAAGTTGTTGTTGCTTGAATAATGGATTTTTTTGTTCGTCAACAAAAAGTTAACGGGACTTAGGATGAGAACATAACAACGTATCAAGAATAATAGTCACAAAAAAATAACAGAAATAAACACACAAGTTTTTATAAATTTATAAGTGGTTATACACTGAAAACTAATCCAAAATTATTTTGCACTTTTTTCATTAATAACAACGTATGTCGCTATGTGTCGTTTTCTGCGAAAATAATTTGTCAGCGATCAAACGTAGGTTGACATACGTCGTTAATGCTGCAAATTAATTTAAGAATCATTTAAGTTACGTCGTTATTTAAAGAAAAATGGCCAATATTTTTGTAAAAAAAAAAATTTAACACATGTAAAGAGCGTTAAAAATTAATATATTTGGCATCATTAAATCAAAACTGACAAAAATGGACATACGCGGTTATTCCAGAAAAACACAGAATTTTGATAAAAGCAAATCGGATAAAAACACTTCATGCAACTATAAAAAACAAAACTAAAATTCACGTTTATTTAACTAAATAAAAATATATATTATATCTTATAATATTAAAAGGTAAGACGATTTCTTGTGACATCTTCTCGACTCTCAATTACCAACCGATTTTGACAAAAAAAGTGTAACATTTGAAAGGTATTTCTTTATAGGTGTACACCATCTTTTTAGATGTGCACCATCTGGAACATTTTTTGGAATAATAATCACATAAAGTTGGTACAAACACATACACAAAACACGAATTAAAAACTATACAAAACTGTGTGTGTGTTTATGTATTGGCTAGAATTGCTTAGCATACCTTTAGGCTCTTATAAAATTGTTTATTAACAAACCCATTTATATGTATATCTTCTGCGTGTTCAACAAATATTTATAATGAAATTTAATGAATTTTATTTAAAAATTTACAACTTAATGAATTTTATTTAAAAATTCACAATTTAATGAATTTTATTTAAATCTTTCATAAATTTTTTATATTTATAGATTAAAAAACATTGAAAGAAAAAAATTTAAAGAAAAAATATAATTTCCAAGAATTTGCACTCGAATTTCGAGTGCTGGGCTCTGTTAGTATGCATAAATATTTTGAATTCTTATGTTGAATAACAATATTATTTAAAAAAATCTGTAAATTTTAATTGTTTTATTTTAAAAGAATATTTCTGTGGTCACAAGCAATAACCGCCTAACTCGAAAATCATGCTTTCGAGAAAAATAGCTTTTTATATAAATGTAATGGGGCTTCATTACGACTTAGGTCAGAATATTTGTATTAATAACTTTTAAAATAACTGTGTTAGAGAAATGGGGATTACACGTAAATATAAAGATTTTTTTGTAGAATATGATAGCATACATAACTCAAATCGTTCTTAAGTATACTTAGGCGGTTATCGCTTGTGACCACAGATTTAAGACCTTTGTCCTCTATATTTTCAAACAAAAAATTAGTTTCTCAATTTCAATTATGAAAACTTCGTCTTCGTTTGTATTTAAAACGTCATCTCGTTTACAGGAGTTTTCATTGTTGATTGATTGAATAATTTATTCATCGGTTAAGTATCCAAAACAAATAAGACTATCATTGCATCGTAAACATTCTGATGGATAAGTTACAATTTCGGCAATACAATATTAATTTTCATCACTTACCTATAAAAATGGTAAATTTGGCATTTTAATACTTAAAAATTTCATTGAATGCTAAACTATAGATACCTTATTAAAACAGTTGGCAATTGTATTTGGGGCAACCAACCACCATGCCCTCTTTATGAAGTTTCAAGCATCCAATATTGTTACTGATTTCAGATACTCTGAGACAGTTTTGTCCTTTTCAATGGCACACAGTTGCTTTTTTACTATTATCTGCCGATATTGATGTTTAAAGGAGTGTATAATACCTTGACCCAAGGGTTAAACTACTGCAGCGGTATTGCACGAATTTTTGGCTCAAGGTGGATTTTTTATCACTTTTTGTATATTTTAACACGGTTATAACTTGGTAACCGTAAGGAATATCCCTTTTGTGTCTGATTGCTTGCGGAGGTTTGTTGATGCAGTTTGAAGATGAAAGCACCGAAGATGAAGATGACACTGAAATTGGTGGACACACTGAAGAAAACATGCCCTTGAATATTATGTATAACTCATACCATAAATATGAACAACCTACGAAGAAGACATGATTATCAAAACCACAAGCGTCAACTTCAACGAGGATGGATATTGACAATTGAAAATGTTCTAAATATTGTTTCCATGCATAAATAACAAATAAAAATCTCATATTTTCTGTGTAAGAATAGCTGTAATATGAATCGGAATTTTTACTATCACGCAAAACAAAGTTTATAAAGAAAAAAAACAGCATATTTGTGGATTTGTAATCCAGTTATTTAGCAAAAAATGTGAAAATGGGGGAAATGGGCATTTTTGCGATTTTTCAGGGACTGGATGCTCCTTTTTCGGGTAGATTTATTCCGCTTTTTTCTCCTCCAATTCAATATCTATAACTTTGTTTCAGATACAAAAGAGATATTCCGTACGGTTACCGAGTTATAACCGTGTTAAAATATACAAAAAGTGATAAAAATTCACCTTGAGCAAAAAACTTCGTATGGCCATTAAATTATAATGGCAGCCAACTTGACAAAACTAATGATGCATAAGTTCTTATTTTTCGGGCTACTTTCAGTTGCAATTCTCAGAATTGAGTCCCAAATCAATAAGCTGAAAAATGTTGTACTGTGTTTGGTAATGCTGAATAATATAGACCGCTTTCGTCAGCATTAAAAAAACAATCAGTAGAATATTTATCGAGTAAATTGGGTAATGTACTTGTTTTAAAATCTTCAGCGGCCGATTCACTGTTATTATTTAGATTCTCCGTGAATCTTAACAAAGCTGATATTTTCTCGTTTTCTCCATCGAAATAACCAACTTGAATCTGGCTCAAATTCTTCATACAATTGCACAAATAACTTTCTAGCTTTGTTTAAACGCATTAAACTAGTTATGACAGCGTTTTACGTCTCATTTTATTAAACAAGATAGTAAGAACCCTTTCCGCACTTGCTTCTTTGACTTCAGATTAGACGACTGAGCCAGTTCCCGAATTTTCAATTAATTTTTTTATTTACGATTTAATTGTTCACGATTTTTAACATAATTTACTAAATTTATTTTTTCTTTTATTGATAAATTTACTCGTTTACTTATTTCTTTTTTTGTTCGATGTTTTATATTTTATATTCAGTTGGCACATTTCTTAAAACACTTTTGATTAAGTAACGTTTAAAAGGCAATTTCAAAATACACAACCATGCTGTATTTTCTCATGCTTTTGATTTCGAACACTGTCTTAAATAACTAATTTCTATGCATACAATTTTACCTGTAGCAGTCACTACCAGGCCGCATATAAACCTTATGTGATTATAAAGTGAATTAAATATTATCTTAATCTTTACGTATGAAATTTATAGATATCGCTAATGTAAGAATGATAAAATAATGATTACACCATCACGCAGACAAAATTTAAATCTTCTGCGCATGATGGAATTGTGATGTCACGCACACTGTGTTCCCTATTGGCCAATAATTTTCAGCTGTATGTTTACACAATAAACATAACATTGTAACAGTGGGACAATTTATTATTTTTCTCCTCAAATTATTTGTTAGCAAAACAATTTTATAAAGGGTGATTTTTTAGCTATTATCTTTTTGGCAACACTGGTTTAAACAGCTGACGCACGTTTCGAGTTTTGTTTCATTGTCAAACATCTGCAGTTTGGTCTATAATTTAACCATGAATCGTCTTACAAACGAACTACGCTTGCAAGTTATTGAATTTTATTATCAAAATGCGTGCTCTGTTAAGAAAGTTCATCGCGCGCTTCTTCCATTTTATAGTCAGTTTAATCGACCCACTGAAGCGGCTCTTCGGGCTATTGTGACTAAATTTCGCACCAAATTTACATTGTTGGACATTAAACCACCAACACGCTTACGTAGAGTGCGAACTGAAGAAAATATCGCAGCTGTATCGGCCAGTGTTAATGATGACCATCAGTAATTGGGCCGCTGTTACTGAACAACGTGGAAAATTTTGCGGAAGGATTTAGGTGTGAAGCCTTTCAAAATACAGCTGGTGCAAGAATTGAAGCCGAACGACCTACCGCAACGTAGAATTTTTGGTGAATGGGCTCTTGGAAAGTTGGCCGAAGATCCACTTTTTTACCGAAAAATTGTGTTCAGCGACGAAGCTCATTTTTGGCTCAATGGGTACGTAAATAAGCAGAATTGTCGATTTTGGAGTGAATATCAGTCAGAAGCACTAGAAGAGCTACTAATGCATCCAGAAAAAGAACAGTTTGGTGCGGTTTATGGGCTGGTGGCATCATTGGACCGTACTTCTTCAAAAATGATGCGAATCGTAACGTAACTGTGAATGGTGAGCGCTACCGAGAGATGATATCCAACTTTTTTTTGCCCAAAATGCAAGAGCTTGACTTGCATGACATGTGGATTCAACAAGACGGTGCCACATGCCACACAGCACGCGCAACAATAGACTTATTGAGAGGAGAGTTCGGTGAACATTTTATTTCACGTTCGGGACCGGTCAATTGGCCGCCTAGATCGTGCGATTTAACGCCTTTAGACTATTTTTTGTTGGGCTATGTTAAAGCTCATGTCTATACAGACAATCCCGCTTCAATTAACGCATTGGAAGACAACACTGAAGCATTTATTCGTGAGATACCGACCGAAATGTTGGAAAGAGTATGCCAAAATTGGACTAAGCGGATGGACCATTTGAGGCGCAGTCACGGTCAACATTTGCATGAAATAATCTTCAAACATTAAATTATATGGACCGTACTATCGATTCAAATAAAGATTTCATGCATTTTTCTGAATTTTATGTGCTTTTTTTTTAAACTTTCCTATAGCTCTTAAAAAATCACCCTTTATATGTATATACATTTATTAATTTTTTTTATTTTACATTCACTAAATAAAAATGGTCTAACAAAATTTACAAAAACACTTAAAGGCCATTTCATGCATTTTTCTGAATTTTATGTGTTTTTTTTTTAAACTTTCCTATAGCTCTTAAAAAATCACCCTTTATATGTATATACATTTATTAATTTTTTTTATTTTACATTCACTAAATAAAAATGGTCTAACAAAATTTACAAAAACACTTAAAGGCCATTGTTCTATACTTTGGAATTTAAGCGCCCTGGTAGGTGAGTAGATAGCGTGCTTGCCTATCATGCGGGGGTCGTGAGTTCGATTCGCGGAAATATGCTTAAAAAAAGGGTTACTAAATTACTTTATTTTATAAATTTCCTCTTTCGTTTATTGATATTTTCAGCAATTTCGGTATTTAGTAACCTTATTCTAAAGCACATTCTACATTAAAAAAAAGTTTTTTTACCTCATTTGTTTCAATGTCCTTTGCTTCTAACATGTTTTTACAAATATCCACTTTTAAGCAACAATTTATCGCCATTTCAGCGTTTTCATTCATGAATTTGATGGCTTACTTAGTCCACCTTCACTTAGGTGGTTAATCCATGAGTAGGTCGAGTCCTCTAGAGGGTTAACCACTTAATTTTTTAATCTGTTGCAAATATATCCAGCCAAATGCTCCAAACCGTCATACTGCGGGTCTTCTAACTCATTGTAATTATTTTCCGATTGTAATACATCTTCTTGGATGCTAGGATTAATACCCTTAAGTATAGGACCTGAAGAAACCACAAGCAATATTATATGTTGAGATTTACCAGTTAATGAATTATGCACATCTAAATCGGAAGTATTGTGGACATCGACATTTGCGTTTGCACTTAAAATGCCTTCCTTATATGACCGAAGTCTAAATTTAAATTCTTGACGATCGGGGTGATCGTGAAGCCCGCTTTTTTTGCCTATCACACGGGTCTCTGTCATCATTTTCGCCATATTATTGAACCCTATCCGTGTCAAAAAATTTAAAAATCTGAAAATGTATAGCTTGTTATGGTGATGAAGCTAGAAAAATATAATTTTTACCTGGGATTTCTAACCTAACAGTTAGACTATATATATATTCATATTTTAAGTCATAGAAATAAGCAAAGCAATGCAAAATTTAAATTTGCCGTTAACATTTTCATTCCAATCAATTCTTGCTTTGAATTCAAATAAAAGGTTTTTCAATAAGAGCGCTACAAAAGTTTTTTTAAATAAAACAAAAACGGTTTTGGATATCAATGAAATTCTTTATTCCTGTGAAAGTACGTTCGATGCCATTATGTATGGAAATCGGTCTCTTTTGCATGGCCACCACGGGCACGCTTGCAGAAGTCCAGAAGCTGAACCCGGCCGATACTGCTGCAATTTCACGTTCGATATTCGTACGAAGTTCATCAATCGTCGCTGGCTTGACACACAGGAAATAGTCCAATGGCGTCAAATCGCACGACCGAGGCGGCCAATCGACTGGACAATTTCGTGAGATAACACGTTCTTCAAACTTGGTTTCCAATAAATTGATTGTGACATTCGCTGTGTGGCTTGTGGCGCCGTCCTATTGGAACCACATGTCCTCCAAGTCCATATCATCCAATTGGGGACAAAAATATTCGGTTATCATTGAACGGTAGCGATTCCCATTAACAGTAACGTGCCGGTCTTGATCATCACGGAAGAAGTACGGCCCAATGTTGCCGCCGGCCCATAAACCGCACCACACCGTAATTTTTTCGGGATGCAATGATGACTCATGGAGTACGTGTGGATTGCTGTCTGCCCAATAACGCATATTTTGTTTATTGACGAAGCCATTCAGCCAGAAATGAGCCTCATCGCTGAAGATGATTTTTCGATGAAAATCCGAATCATTTTCAAGTTGTTGCTCAGCCCAATTCACGAACATACGACGCTTCTGGTGGTCAAGCGGCTTCAGTTCTGCCGTCAATTTGATCTTGTAAGGATGCAGGCCAAGATCTTTTCGCAAAATTCGCCACAACGACGTCACAGAGATGCCCAACGCTTGGGAACGACGTGTGAGAGACACATTTGGGCTTTTTTCAACTGAAGCCTCAGCGGCAGCAATATTCTCGACACTACGGGCACTTCATTGTCTCACTGGCGCGGGAACATTTTGTACTGTGCCTGTGGATTCAAATTTTTCCACTAGACGCTCAATTGTTGATCCGCTAGGACGATTATGACGACCATAAATTGGACGTAGCGCTCTTAACGTTGAGGCCACTGACTCCGAATTTCGGTAGTAAATTTTAATAATTTCGACTCGCTGTCGAAATGGCAAACCTTACTGAAGAGAAATGTCAAAAGAGCGGCAATAAATATGGCATCGTTTGCTGTCCCTGTCTTTCTACTTTTGTAGCGTCCCTGTTGAAAACCCCTTTATATTCGACAAAAACACGGAAAGGGTTAAGATTTCATTTTGCATTTCTAGTGCCATGGATTCGCTCTCCGGTGGTTTGTCTGGGCTCCCTTGAATTCATAACATAAAAAAATATGCTTTCATTCAAAAAGCCCAAAATATTACTCTACTCGCACAATTTCTCACTTGTTTTTTTTTTTTTTTTTTTTTTTTTTTTTTTTTTTTTTTTTACTACTGCTTTGCTTGCATTTGCCCACTGCACACCTCATGTTTAGTTTTAGTTAGTTAGTTTTTCTTTCTGCCTCATCTTTTTAACACACTTCACTAAATGTTTTTAATAATGAGTTAGAAATTAATTATTTTTACTTATTTTAATATTGTTTTTAATAAAATATAAAGCGAAATTTGTGATTTTTAACAAGAACTGATTTAATATTTTTTGAGAACTGTCAAAGTGATTTTCATTGCAGAGTTGCCAACTATCACATAAAACATACAGTTGTCGCAAGAAATTATAATTTTCACACATGAAACTACTACATCATTTTATCTTGCCTGTCGCTAAAGTGACTAGAAGCCATAGTGACTATAAACGAAAAGTACTGTACATGTTTTTTGAATATCTATCAAACTTCAAACGAAAAATTAATAAAACAGACTTTGATCAAATATTTATCACTAATATTTACCACTAATCTGCTGTTCGGCTGATATACCGATCTACTGATTCTGTAGCGTTGTAATGATGTTATTCCTTATTATTAGAGAAATTCGCTTTGAATATAAGCAGTCAATCAATCGCTTTGACATTAAAATTTTCATAAATCAGAAATTAATCAGAGTTAATCAACAAGGCAAATGAGGCATCCATATATTAATCCCCCCGTTCCCCATCTTTACGCCAGTGGTAGTGTATTAAGCGTATTTAAACTCAGTAAGCCATAGATTTTTTAATTAAACGTATTTTAAGTATATATTTTAGATTTACAAAATATAAATAAAAGTTTATTTTTTTATGTTATTCAAGAAAACCAGTTTCCAAATGCATAATGTTATGCGCTCCACGACTTTTTCATTGTTACGAGTATGTGAAAGTGAAATTTTTTTTTATTGTACAACATTGAAGGCATGACTTAATGTCTTAATGCGTTTTGGGCCAAGTTTATAAAATGCATATAAAAAAAAAGCATCTTCTTTTTCAAACTCAACACAAAAAAACACAACAAAATCAATACTAACAATTTTACGACACCTTGTGTAGCTGACAATTCCTCTTTACCGCTCTTTAACACTTACCATTCTTCATTTCTTTGTATTTCTTTTCATTACATTTCTCTATTCGCCTATAAGCCGGTTTGAAGCATTCAGCTTCGTGCTCAATACTCGTTTGAAATAATTTTATGTGACATTTGTTGACAAATGTCTCATGTCTTTGGTATGTTGTTAGTTGTCTATTAATTACAAAATATTTCTGCAATTTGCTTGGCTAAATGCAAAAAAAAAAAACAACAAACACAAAAAACTCAACAATGTATGTAACACTCGTGTAATCGTATGTTGGTTAACCATATAAATTATTATCAATCCTTTCTAATTTTAAACCACCACACCACCACACCTTGTTCAAGTTGAGATTTTTTAATTAGAGTTGGGTATTTTTAAACCTGATTTGGGATTTATTTTTAATGAGAGTCAGACACAAAAATGTTCTCGAACAAATATGTTATTTTTTATAATATGAAACTATTAGATCACACACACAGAAAAAACAACTAAGAAAATTATAGTCTAGACCGACTATGCGATACCCTATACCAAGCGTTTAGAGATCTCGTCTTAAGTCCAACTAGAAAATAAGAATAAACTAAATCTGAGTGTAATTTTAATTAATTTTTTTTTTTTGCCTGCAGTTTTGAAAAAGTATAATATATACCAGCAAAGTTCAACGAGCTTAAAACTTCCCTTTCCAGTCCAGACGATGCACTTTATATGAG